>CAJNIZ010044783.1:2593-23142 GCA_905231905.1 Symbiodinium pilosum
CGGGCGAGGACGCTGATTTTGCGCGTTTACATGGCGACGGGGCCAGTAACAAGATGCTACGAAGCCACAACGAAAGCTACACGTTATGCGCAACGGTTTTGCCACAGGGACCTCACGCGGCCTCCGCCTGTATTGCCCACCTCAGCGTGTGGACCTCAGAGTGCTTAGCACGGACGTTTGAATGTAGGGATGTGGGCTTAGACCTGAAAAGCTCGGTACATCCTGAACCCCGAAAGACCCTAAACAGGCTTAGGACTGACAGGCCGAAGCTGGAGGGGGTCCGGGGCATTCCTATATCCGATTTATGGCATATTCAGAGATTCAGTTCTTAGATTCCGCTGTACAGGACAGCATTTCGAGCCATAGCAGTGGTACCAACATAAAGAAGTCTGCTGCATTCACGAGTCTTGGTGTGCAATGCTCCAGGACTGACGCTGCCCCGCATCGTGGCTGTAGTTCTTGCTTGCAGCCAGAAGGGCCTACTGCTTCTGTGAATTTGAGGAGCACTGCTCACCATTTTTGATTGCCATCAACCGGCAGCAACAACAACAACAACAGCGGCTTACTGAGAGTATGAACCGTGTGGCGTGTTGCATGATGTTGTTTCTGGTTTCACATCGTAAGCCCTTCACCCGCAGCCCGGGGGCCTCGACTCTGAATCCTAAGCCCTTTAGGCACTCAACGACCTATCGATGCTGCACCCTAAAGGCCCGCAACCCTAAGCCTACTTTTCCCCATCCCCAGGTTTGCGTTGCTACCGGGCAGCGGTGCGCATCGCACCACTGGCGTTCAGTCAAAGCCTAAGCTGGAGCTTGAAGTTCCCCAGAGTCTGGGGTGCGGGATGTCTCCTTGCATGGAATTGGCAAAGGCTTTCGTTCGCAAATTGAGGTTCCAATTGTAGACCGGGTCCCTAGATTAGCTCCCTCCCTTTGTAGGCGGGCGAACTCAGACGCACTAGCTACAGTGGAATTAGTAGAAACCAGCAAGCTGCAACGTGAGTACCCCCTTTGCCCCGGGACTAAGAGGGAGGAAAAGGCAGAATGAACCACTGTTCAGACCATCTGGCCACTACTGTAAGCTACTGACTGTAGGGCTTATAAGGGCTATGCAAAAAGGAAGAAATTGGGGATTGCTGTTTGTTGCCGAATACCGAGTCCAAACCAATACGGCTTATGCCTGTGGCCATTACAGTTCACGTGTAAGATCTATCCATGGCTCCATGTGCTGACACTTGAGTTGTACTAGGTTTCAGCATGGAGGCATACAAGTAGCAGGAGGCTTATGGGCAAAGCAGCACCCTGTTGTTGCTATGTTCATTCCTAAGCCTCTGGGTTGTCCTCGCAGGTGCGATGGGCAGTTTGGAAATTTCGGGGTGTCCCTTCGAATACAAGGATCCATGAGCGGGAGATGATACGATGAGGGGGCATTTGAACAAACCTTTTGGATATTGGCTTGTGCAGGCAACAACTTACACCAAAGAGGCTTCCAAGATACAAGGTTAGTAGAAGGAATGGCAAAGACATGGAATCTACCACCTACTACTTGGGGCTAGAGGGCCTTTGGGTATTGCTAGTTTGCGGAAATTAGCGGAATGGGTCCCCGTGGTAGTCCCATGTAATTCCCCATGATGGTTCCTCAGTAGTATTTCTTCATGCCGTAGTAGCCCCCAGAAGCTAACCATGCAATTCGCCAAGCAAGGTAGCTGACGACGGCTAACGACTACTGCCAAAGTGCTGGTGTGTTTTGTTGTTTAAAGCCACATATTCAGCTTACCTAGACCCTTGCCCTAAAGCATCCCTTTGCCACCATATTTTACCCAGACCTTCCCATGAGCCCTAGACGATCCCGACAGTGGACCCTGAGCGTGAGAACTCTGGCATCCTATGGCTTCGCACATGCTGAAGCAACCTCTACCTCCTCATAGAATATGTTTCCATAGACTAAACCCAAGCAAGCTCCTATGGCGGAGGCCTCCACAACCTCTATCTCCGTGGTCCACTGCCTCTGTGGCTGAGAAAGGCCTTGGTGTCGGGTTTCAGTGATTTGGTGGGCTGATGCTTCCTTGGATCCCTTCATCAACCATGCTTTCAGGATATTCCAAGTGGACACCCACTTTTACCAACTACGGAAGCGGGAATACACTTCACGCGGGTGATGCGGGTTTTCACACATTGGGAGTCTGTAAACTCAGGAGAGAGTCCTGCTTTTGTTGGAAACCCCTATATGCTCAGTGTACGGGGATGTCACAGAGCAATGCCGAACTACACTGGTCTAAACGGGCGGCTTGGCTTATGTGGGCTCAATGTCAGGAGTATACGGGGAACATCTGGGAGCTACACAATCGTGTAAATTTATGTGGAACATAGCCGCCCAGGTTTTCCAATGAGGTCAATGTAGCAGTTATAGTTGTAGCCGGTTGATGGCGTGAGGCGGGCACAACATGGGACCCCTTCAAGGGACAAGGGTCCCAGTGTTCAAGGTGCTTCTGTAAAACAGGATTGTGCTTTCAGTCTCAGACCGGTAGGAATGCTGGTTGTTGTGCTTTAAGCCTTCGAGCTTTTGAGGTCACGCGCCCTGCCTTGGGTGTACTGTTGGGTTCTCCAGAGTCATTTTTCCATTTCAGGCCTGTCAAGCTCAAGCATCCCAAACCATGCCGTGCACCTTTCAGGTTACGTTGTCCTCTCTTTGCCTCAAGGCCGCATTCCTGAACAACAAGTATTCAGACCTCGGCCCTGAGTTCATCCTTAAAGCGTTCTTCACTCTTCACACCCTGAGAACCCTAAACTGTAAACCCGATACCTTACAGGGCTCCCCCGCGCTAAACTAGCCGGCCCAGAGCAGGGTGCGTTCTGAGATCAAATCTAAGCAGTCAGCCCCCTACCCTCAACTTGGCTTTGAGAGGTGTGAGCTGTGCGATGCACTGCGCAGGCCCGCCTCTGTCTTACGCAAGACTACGTGATTTAGATTAGGCTGCTCCAAGCATTTGGGAGCTCTAAGCTAGCCTTGGCTTCGGGGTTATCAAGGTCTGTTTAAGGGGGAGTACACCGTGCATAGTCGTCCTTGTTAATGTATCTCTTCATATCCTTGTTGAAAACAACCATGTTCTGACTCACACATACACCCATTGCGCGCGGTCCGGTCCAAGTACCCAAACAACTTACCTGTAGGCCCAAAGTATCTGCAGGGGAGCTTCTTTTTGAGCCCAAGTACATAAACTAAAGGTATTCTTACTCCAGGGAAGGTTGCTGGCGAGGTTGGGCCGTGCGGCCATCTGTGCCATCCATGCGCGTGCTCGCAAAATCATACGACCGGAAGTCCCGCAAGCAGGATCCAGTAATGCATGACCAGACGGGCGATTGCAGGGACACTCCTGCTGAGACTTTGATGGCTGTTCTCTTTTCTGGCATCTTTGCCGTTAATCGCCGAGCATCAAACCGTGCTAAGCTCACAAGCACAGCTCGCACGAATTCTTGCCCATCTCACAGCAGTACCGCTGCCACCTCGCTGCCGGCTAAAGTCTGAGTTCAACGACACTGGAGGTTTGGAAGTCTTACGCACTAAAGTGAGTAGTCCTCATGGCTCCAATTCCTCATGGTCTACAAGTGCCAAGGAGGGTTTGAGTCAGTGTTGCTAGAGGTAAAGGCCTAACAACTGAAAGTAGGGACACCTTTATAAGCATGTCATCTTTATATCTTGGCTTGCTGTGACAAGGGAGACCGCTCATCGCAGGAAATAATAGCGGCAGCGATCGCAAGACCTGGAGCTGTCAGCGCTGCTCCTCAACCATGCGGTTTCAGTACTAGGGCAAATACCTCACACGCTGTCACGCCTAGATTCACAGAAAAGGAAAGTTTCGGCAACCCTGCATTAAAGACAATTTGCCCTGCCCTACACCCTACCCCTGAACTCTCAAAGTCTTTGAAGAAGCAGCCCAATGTTTTCATAGCTGCAAGGCCGTGGCGAACTCTGCGCAAGCCCGGCAGAAGTTAACCTGAAGATGTTGTTGGCAGGCTATGCAGGATGGGACCTCAAGATGGTGCCGCTTAGAGATAGTAGACGTTGGGCATCTCAGATTGAGGGTTTGGTATTCAGGCTCCGGGTTCAGGGCGTGGTAGGCGTGGACTAGCTTAGTCGCTCATCTCAACATAGCTTCAGATGTTGAAACCACGTGTTTTTGTTGGAAGATCTATCTTTATCCGGCAATGAAATATGTCACAGAGCAACTAGTACCTCGACCAGAGCCCAGAAGCGAATAATCTTGAATAGTTCACTCTCTCGCTCTCTATGCCACAGTGCTCAAATACAATCTTCCGATTAAGACGCACTTGTCGCCCCACATTCTTCCCAAAGTCCATAAGGGCACCCTGTTTGGGGAAGCATGGTGACCCTCGAGACACCCCTGGATTCCTATAATGAAGTCCAATGATGCCAGGTGGATGCCGATTTGGTGGAGGGCCCAAGATTGTTGTAAAGATTCATCCCTACCCCGAATATTCAAGGACGTCCCCGCCCCCAAGTAATTATTAGATAATCTGGTGCCAAAAAACATATTTGATAGTATTGGTAGTGGGGGGCGGGGGGGGGGGGGTGTTTATTGCAAAATTAGATATGCCTGCCTTTACAATCCTTTTAAACTCCGTGGAAATCAATAGCTTATTAACTAGTTGAACCAATGAGTAAATCACATTACTCAATAATTGAATGTTTAGTTCATAGAGAGTGTGTAATCACGTAATCAATTGAACGGTTAATTGAGAGGTTCTGAGACTTAGGCCTAGGCTACTTCTTGGTGCCTTAAGTCCCTGCATGTTTTCAGTTTGCGGCCCAAAATATACAGTTCATACTCCTGACAAAACAAGTGTACAAGGCGGGTTTGTCAATGTTGTGGCGCAGTTTTGGTATTGTATATGAGCTGCCGTAGTGATGTAGTCTCGGGATCCAAGGCGGGACAAACTTTTTGACAACTCACCAATATCCAGAAGCAGCCAGTGCCCAAACCCAGAAGATTGTGCGTAAGTTCATCAAAAGCTGCCTCCAACATACTTCCACGAGAATATTCTGTAACAAGCGGCGAGATTTGTCAGGACCAAAAGGTCATGTCAAGCAGCATAGGGTTGATGTCGCCCCAAAGGCTTAGCCCTAAGGCCTACAGAGGAGTTGGGATATTTGTGCAAAAGCCGGGTGCAATATACAGCTTCTCTCAGTGACCGTAAGAGAACATGGCTTGCAATGGCTGAAGTTTCTGCATTACCCCAGCTGTTCATGGGCAGAGTTAGGAGACCTCGCGCCCCCAGGCCCTACGCCTCCCAAAGTCCTGAAACCATAAACTCGGATGCTGAACTGTACACGTTGACCTTCAACACCTCAAGTCAGACCCCGAATTTTGAAGCCGTGCTTGAGGCTGTGGTCGCGCGATGCGCCCCGCCACTTACCGTGCGATCCTCAAGCTGAATTCTGTGTTTGAGGATTAGGTTGTAGGCCTAAGGTTTCGTTTCTGCGCTTGAAATTGTGGACCTGGGGTTGCTGAAAAGCATCGAATTTGGGTTTAGATTCAATTGATCCCAGCACTTCTTTCATTTGGGGGGAACTCCCCCCAAGGCAGAATAAGGAATGGAGGGCGCCAGATTGAAAGAATGATTGTGGCTCCTGGAACTCAATCAAAAAATAGGAATGCATTCCTGCGTCATTGGGGCTCTTGGACCTCTATTAATTACAAGAGGAATAGGAATGTATTGAATATCTTTATTTTCAGGATTATCCCAAATGTTCTTTTAATTTTGTCCTTTTCCCCATACGACAAGCCACCTAAATTGTAGCTAGTCAGCTAGTCTTTGGAGCCTAATTCTACACCGAAGAGTCTGTAAATACGGTCCCTTGTATTGTTGAAGTGCTCGGATTAGGCTCAATGTTCTGCAGGATTTTCAGGGTAGTCAGCGTGGTTCTGGGGTGTAGGCTTAAAGTTCAGGGGTAGGGGCACGCCAGGCTTCTACACATTAGGAACCTGGATTGATGTGGGGGTCCAGGGTTGAGAACGTGGCGATAAAAACAGGGAGTAAAAAGAGGCTTATGTTTGCTGCTCCTCCTCATGTCCTGCTGTTGGGTACAACCCAGTCCCACCAATGAATTCAGAAGATCCATATTCTCTGTGAAGTATTTAGCTGTGCGCTCCGCACGCAGTTAACTCTGAAGCCCACTTGAGGCCCTTGCCTGTAATGGCTTAAGCCTATAGGGGAACCCTACATCTTTAGCCCACTTAATGCCATTACCTCCAAAGCCCTCTCTCTTCAGCCCTTAGCCCAAAACATCCCAAGCCTGAATCCCTATACCTATCCCCCTACGTTGCTGCAAACGGTGCTTGGTCATGGGGCCTTTCCGAGTTGCAGACATAGGGCGGCACAAGCAAGAGCTTGTCGAAGTTCCAACCTACAGAAGGCCGGGACTGGAGCCCTACTGGACCCCGAATCCGCTACCCTTCAACCTGCAACCCCCAAAGCCCTGAGACCTGTGCAAATCCTGAGCATGACGTTTGTTTCTCAGGCGCTCCTGGGCTGCATGAGCTGTGAGGACAAGGCCCGCCATGAGCTTTGAGACTTTGAGGTTTATGGTTCAGTGTTTAGAGGTTTGAGGCTTCGGGCTTAGGGCGTAGGCTCTGGGGCTTGGGCTTTAGAGGGGCTACCAGGCGCAATACTTCCAGCGTTCCCTGTTAGGAATGTGTCGCACTATCCAGTCGTTCGATTCTTGAACCCTTGCAACGTATAGATCTTAGCCTGAAATCCCGAGGGTTCAAGCTGATAGGCAGAAATTCGCGCGCGCCCCTGTAGACACCATATATCATACTTTTAAGACAGTTGGGCTTAGTCCCCTTATGCCACACAGATGAAAGGGCACCGTGGCCTTCTGTCTGCATGTTAGGTTCATAGCGGCATCAGGGTATTCTGAACAAAGTGCTGGGCTCAACATTTGAACCAGGTTGATGGTTGAGGATTGATGGTTTGGGTTTATTTTTATAGGGTTTAGTGAGTTTAGTGAGCAGGTTTTGGGACATCTTGTTTAGATCCTTGGGGATTTGTGCTCGGGACTTCGTGCTGTGTCGATCATAGGGCTGCAGGCTTGGGGCTTGGAGTTTAGGTTTGGGAATGGTTTGAGGCCTGGAGTTGTTTTGCTCAAGTCGCCATGGGTTTCTGAGTATTTTGAACTTAGTGTCGCTAGGTGCAACCCTGGTAGCTGTCCTAAACGGAGTCACGGGTCCTAAACGCTTTCCCCTTTCCGTGGCAGGCATACACCGGAACTGTGAGTAACTGGTCCCAAAGGATGCGCCAGGCCTTGGCTCAGAGCCACTCAGAGCTTCCGACATCAATTAGGGTTCAGGGCGAGGCTTCCAATCGCGCCTGTATCTTCGCATGAGGTTCCAGATGTTGTCTTACATGCCACGTTGCGAGATGCGTCCCAGATGCCATGAACTTCCTAACCAACTCCATTCTCCTGACGCGACTCAGTTTAACACAGTTCAATCCTTGCCTCCTGAGCCCTGTAGAACCCTCAGAGCCTCAGAGTGTTAAACACGACTCTAAACAGATTTTCACTCAGCCCTAACACAGGCTGAAGGTACAGTCCCGTTTGGACAAGCCCGAAGAGCATTTCCCAGACTCCTCACAAACCTCAGCTCTAAACCCGAGACCTGAAACAAAATAATCCCCAGTATACTCGGCTTGAGTTGCGGCCAGGCATCTTCCACAGCCTATCCCGGCCGAGATGCGGTGCCTTTCCCTTGGCTATCCCCTGCAGAACTTGAGGATATGTAGGGTGAGGGTTAGGCTTTACGGTTAGGGTCTTGGTTTGCGTTAGCCATTTAGATTTACGGTTCACCGGTTACGGATTCAATGTTATTCTTGGAGGGCACTCAGTTGTGGGATTGAGGGATTTGGGAATGTGGGTTGACTGAGTCAGGACTTGTGGATTTGAGTTTTGGGGTGTACGGACTTGGAGCTGAGCATTTCGGAAGGCTCTTGCGCAGAAATACACGGGAGCGTCGCAGGGATGACCTCGGGACTATGCTGGGGCCCTGCTGTTTCAGGGTTCTAGCCGGATTGTTTGAATGGGTAGTGCTTAAACTTTGCATGCAGTAATTACCCTAGAAGACAGAAATAGATCAGTGAGCAATCATCCAGTTGAAGCTAAAGCCACGGGAACCTAAACTTCAAACTGAAACCTTAAGTCATAGCAACCTGTAAACCGTTCATGTTGTTAGTCTCCTAGATCACGAAGCCGAGAGAAGCGCTTCACCGCCCATCTTGGAAGCTCACTTGGAGTTTAAGATTCAGGGCTTAGCGTTAAGGGTTGTGAGGGTTTTGGCTATCGGGTATAGCTAAGCGGTTTAGAGGTACAGGGCTTGGGGTTCAGGGCTTAGAGTTAACAGGTCTATGCTAGGGTTGAGGGCTTATGGGGCGGTTCAGGTTCTCGTTTCCACGGCTGCGGAGAATCCCAAAGAAGGCGCAGAGGTAGACGGTAGCGCGGGTCTAGGGCATGGGTCAACCGTCCGACCCGGATGCCTACACCTGAGCCTAAAGCCCTGTTCCTTACATGTTAAACCCTAAACTCCGCAACCCCAGCACCGTCAATCCAATGGACACCCAAAATCCTTGAAACCTTGAACCCTAAACCGCACAAAACTTTAAAGCGTCGACTTTTAATCCCAATCACGAAGCCCCTAGACCCTGAATCTAAACCCAACAAAACTTCCAAGCAGGGGGTGATCACTTCAGGTCGTCGCGCTGCTTTGCAGGAGCACCTTTGATAGGTCTGCGAGGCGGGTAATGGGCAGCAAGATTAGTATCAGTAGGATATGGAGGTTCCTTCTGGGAGTTCTTCCACGGTCTTATTCTTATTTTGAAAGGATGGTTGGTGTATGTGTATATATATATACATATATATATATGTACATAGAGTTCCACAGGAAAGCGGGTGAGTGTAGATATTTGGTGTCCAATATGGCGGGACAAGGTGTAAGGCTGAGGGTGTAGATGATTTGTCAGTAAGGGTATGACATCTTCTCAAATTATATCCCCTGGATGATTTATTGGTTTGGTCTGGAGATATTCCCCTTTAGAGCAATGCATATATGATCCTGGTACTGTAGGGTTCTCAGTGCTTCTCAGCAAAAATGGAGGTGTAGGGGACATACAGCATGTGTTGACGGTTTGCCAAGTTTATGGCTCAGGGATGTCCATCCCCAAACGCATTTGGAAGCCCCCATGGGCCCACCTTCAGCCAGACACTAGGCTTTCGAATTGGGCTTCCCTCCTGTACACTTCTCACCAAATCTGGCCCTAAGACAGACACTCTGCACCCTACCTTGTTCCTAAACCATAGTCCCCTCCCCATTTCCAGGTAGGCCTCGGCCCTGAGTCGTTGAAGTTACACCTCCCGGGCAACAACTTGAATTTTGGTGGCCCAGGTGTTGCAAATTGTTGGGGTTCCTGCTTTTAGGCCTGTATTGCAGGTTGTAGCTTCAGGTTTGAATACGCGTCCCTATATGAAAGTTTTATCAAAACACCAGCATGCAAACCACATATTCGATCGCTGTACTCTTCAGAATCCCCACATGTCCCTAGAAGTGACCCTTTTTGGGGAAACTGGTTTCCCAGGTTAAGAATTACAATTTGGGCAAGCTTCCACATGACTTTTTAAGCTGGCCGGGTCTCACAGTGCTCAGGGCTCTGGCATAGATCCTTGTGTTTTTGGTAGCATAGGAAGAGGCATAGGCGCTAAAACGCATAAGAAAAGCGTAAGTCCGAAATCAGGAAATCCGTTCCCAACAAATATGAGGGACTCTAAACGGATTTTCTAGGACATAGCGAGCAGCTCCACAGGTAGCTCTACAGGGATAGAGCATCTGATGTGTGCACCTTGTAGGGTTTTAGGGTTATACGGGGCCTAGGGGTGCTCGTCCCCGGACGGGGGAAATCTCGGGAGGAACACGGCCCTGAGAATTCAAGTCTACCATGATACCAAGGGCTTAGGCACAAAGGGTTAGGCAGTAGGCAGGCATTCGTCCACAACCGTATGAGAAGCTAAACGTGTCATAAACCCTGTTAAGGTTCATGTAGCTCTAGAAATGGCTTCGTTTAGAAAAAGGGGCAGTCGCCTGCCTCATCTGATGTCGGGGATGACGGAAGCGGCTATCACCTTGATTCTTGGGATTGTCATGTGGATTCTATGGGGATCCAAGGCTGCACTCCCTATTGAGAGCTTTGGCCTGTTCCTACTAGTTTAAAATTTTCGAAGTGTCCTGGAGTCAGTTAAGAGGAAGGGCAACTTGTTGTATCCTGCTTTGGCTCTGCAAGTTTCGATTTTGCATGAGTTTGCAGCATAAAATGGACCCCTACCAGCTGTGAGGGGGTTTTCTAGAGCATATGCGGGCATGAAGTTCCCCTCGGCATCGCACAGAGGATCATATTACGCACCGAGATATAGACCAAGACAACCTTTTCACAACTTGCAAGAGGCTGGGCAGTTACTTGAAGTGCTCCGATACGGACAAACCTTTTGTCCAGTAGTCCGGTGTTCGAAACTGCGCACCATGGACTTGCGGCTTGGCCGTGTACCGTATACCGTGTTCAGGATTTTGGGGTTTAGGGTTCAGGATTGTTGCCTTAAGGTTCTGTCTTCGAGGCTTGGGGTTCAGGATTTAGGGTGTCCAGGGCCCGCTGTTTAGGACTTTCGGGTCTATACTTAGACCTCCAGCATTCTTATGAGTACTTGAGCGGTCCAGGTATATTCTACAAGCTATGCAAGGTAAGGCCTTTTATTATGTGACATTGGCGAGCAGATACAGAGTTCCTTGAGAATTTTGGTTGGTGCATGGCGCGCCAGTTTTGGGAGACCAAAGATAGATATCCTAAACCCTACGTCCCGGGACATGAGTCCTCTCCCATTGATGGTTGTTGAGAAGCGCCAGTTAGTAATGTTCCTCATAGTAGCTTAGCAAAGATTGGAAAACTGAGCCCGGACCAAAATTTAGGATCAGAGCTAGAGGGGTCTCCGTACGGAGGGCTTCGACGCCTTAATTAGAAGTGCAAAGGCTGACGGCTTCCTTAGGTGCAAGTGCTCCCAGTCTCAGACAGTCAGATGCCCAGTCATTTGTTCTTGACGGCTTCTTTGGACACTTGAAGCCGTTCAACGCTTGCGTCTTACACCAGGGTCTCAAGTCGGTTTTGTTTCCTCTGGAAGGGTGAATGCGCATTTGGATGTCAGCATGGCAGCGAGAGGCCCCATCAACCTTAAACTCTTGACCACCAAATCTTAAACCCAAAGCCCCCAAAAACTGAACCTGTTAACCCTCTCAAACCACAATCCAAAACCTAAAGCCCAAACTGCACTATTAAGTCCAGGTGCCTTCAGATGTCGGCAATGGGCATGAGGAGTGGCTGCCGTCTTTGCCTCGAACCTCTGCTTCAACCTACTGGGCAAGTTATAGCGACCTCACCCCAAATGGTTGCTACATAGAACAATACCCGTACATTGCTTTATTTCAGGCTTAGCAATATCAATGTTTTCGGTCGCGACTTAGCGTGTCAGGTCTAGGGCCTACCCGCATTCTGGGCTTACGGCTTGGGATCTTGGGCTTTGGGTCTAGGATTTTGGGTTCCAGGTTTGGACTGAAGAATCTGCTTTAGCTGGTTGTCTGAAGGAGTGGTTTCTGTGGGGATTCAGAGGGTATGTACAGGGAAGAGGTAGTCACACATGTACCGGGGCTTATATAGTTGCACATCGTAACTTAATGACATGTTTTAGGGGCGTTGTTAGACTTGGGGCCGAACAAAAAGCTGCAGGTTTACAGCATTACGAAGGCTGTGAAAACCGCGTCATGCCTCACAATTCAGGTAGACCCCGAGCCCAACCTATCTGCAAGTACCCCGAGCCATGTGAATTCGCCTTCGACATAAGGACACGCTCCCATTGCAAGCGGAAGCTTTGCATCATTATCGCGCCTTGCTGAAATCCTGCCTGGAGACCCGCCTGCATTATTTGGTGTGCGGAGTGCATGTTGTTATGTAGAGGTTTTCGGCCACCTTGATCCAAGGATATCTGTACCTGGCTCTAAGGATATCTGTACCGATGGAAGCCGACATGACGAACACGTAGCAGCCTAAAAGTAGCGAGGGTACTGGGCATTGCGGTCTAAGAACTCCTCGCCCGAAAGGTGCACACTCCATAAAACTAGCACGGAACAGTGATAAGCACCCTTGAAGGATTGCTGGCCTTCAGAAGAATTTCTTTCAGCACTATTCTAGACTCTTTAAACCAAAGGTGGAACTCCTCCTCAGATCTCATGAAAGTGAGCTCAACCACATAGTCAACACACTAAAAGGCTCACTGGCCCGTGTACCTGCAAGCTAACCGAGCTCACTACTTCAACTAGCTTGGGTTCCCAATACACTCACAGGATGTGGAAGGTGATCTTGACGCCTTACATGATGTGCAGAAGCATTTTCAGTGAGGTTTGCGAGGGACAATGAACTTATACAAGCCTTAGCACAAGTCCTAATTACTCACAAGAAAACTTGAAGATGAGAGTTGAGGCTTTCCGATGCAGGGCTTAGGTTCCCTAAGCCTTGCCAAGGACTACTCACGAAACAAGCCGCCCAGAACCACCCTAAACGTTCCATACACTGTCCGCAGCACTCTCCATTCAACGTGTTCAGTCACAACACGTTACTGAACTCTGCCCGGGCTCCCGTGGCACGACTTATTGGTCGAAGAACGTAACCCTGGCGATCAAGCGCGGTACGACTGCCAAATTACCGGATTATCCTGATTTCCGGGCATCGGATCCAGTTTGGATGCGCCCGTTTTGGTGTACCTAAGTAGCTAGTCTTGGCTCTTGGCTACCACTATGACCTTCGAGAATCAAACATCCATGTGGCGATGCCACACTTCCTGGCGCAGAAATCTGATCGCTGGGGAGCAGAGGCGAACAAGATTCAATCCCATCTACACTGCCTTCATGTAGCGAGGATGAGAGCCTCCATGCCTGACCACGAACGCCATCGCATCACGACAAATGTAGAAGATTGAGGCGCACCAAATGGATTCAACCGGCGTAGTGGAGCAAAACCCGCCCCTTCCAAAGCCTGCAACCTTCAGGACGAAAATATGCCCGCTGCAGATCAGGATTGCGCGTTCTTGAGTGAGCTGAACTTGGTCGAACTACTTCGAAAGAATCCCCGCCAATCAGGGGGAATTCGATCCTTGATGTGGATCTTAGCCTTCGCGCAAGCGTGTTTGAAGCCTCTATGTCCAAGTTCAAGCGGATCAGCTTGCCAGCAGGCGGCCGAAGCACCAAATCAAGTGTACTTGCCTTCTGAACCTTGCAGGCTGACAGCGTGAAATCATCTTCGAATTGCACGCCTGCGAAGGGGAACGAGATCCTTCATATTAATGGCTCTTTGGCTTCATGCAGTCGCACGCATGCGAAATGAACCACATGTCGAGAGGTTTAGTGGTCTGAGTCTTCGCGAAGATCCACACGCAGCCCCGCAGCCACAGCACAAACAAAAGACTCCAGCAATGCACTTGCTCCTCGATTCGAAAACCTCTGCTAAACTACAGGCACATGTGATCCTTCAACACCCAAAGTTGCTGTGAACTTTCCATCACTCCACAAGTTGGCATATAGCTCACAGCAAAACACCTGAAGCCCAAACCCTGAACTCCAAGCTGCGAGGAATCTGTGCAGGGAGACGTCGAAGAGATACAGTCTGTAGGCTCCGTGGCTGGAAATGAATTACCTGGAGCTACAGAGTCATCTTGTGTTTGAGGTTTTAGGGCTCGTAACCCCACACAACCCAAACAACGCCGTTTAGAGATGACGTACAAACGCCAGAAAGGTTCATGTAACATGTTAAACGAACGCGGTATGCCGCAATGTTCCGGGCATGGCGGACCACGACAACACTGGGTTTTGGTACAGTGGAGGTAGGGCATTGTATGAGCGTTGCTGGAGCAATAGACTTGGGTCAAGTAAACATGTTTTTTTTTGGCTGCTTTAGGGCCCGGGGGATAAGCAGCGGGTTGGAGGAGTTCAGGGGTTAGAGGCGTCAGGGTTTTTTTGCTTATACGTCGGGGTTTGGGAATCGGGGTGCTTTAGGCAATAGGGATAAGGAGGATTATGTGGGCCGAGGGGTTAGGGTTCAGGGTGCCGAGCGTAAAGCTTGAAGCGTAGGTCTGAGGTTACCAGTACAAACATAATTAAACGTCCAAGCGCAAGTACCCAACAATCCAACGATTGTCCATATTACTGCATTATACAAGCCGTTCAATGAGCACTTGAACCCTCAACCCCACACTCTCCAGCCGAAGCCCCAAACCGTGCATCCTAAACCCCAAACGCTAAACCCCAAAGCCAACCGGCCCAAAAAGCAAAATCCTCGCAAGCCCGAGAATTGAATTTATGGCAACTTGGATCCTTGCTCACAGGTATTCTGCGTCAGAAGCTCCAGGAGGTGGAGTGTATGCAGTACAGGCTCATCATGCCCCTTGTCAACTTTGGTTTCTATGGCGGTTTGGATTCTTTTGGTTTCAGCGGAAGATTCCTTTCGGTCTGCATCCCTCGGTGTAGTTTAGGCCCTGGTGTCTTGCGGGAGACAGCTTGTGATGCCCCTAGGCATGTGTGGGGATGCGCCATTACGGTTGGGACTACTATTAGTAGGAGACTAATTACCGAACAGCTAGGGTTTCGGGTTGGGCTTCAAGGTCGGGCTGTAAGTGCATCGTACTGGCGACATCCTAGACCCAGCCCCAGACCGCAAACCCTCAACCCTTTCCCCGTGCCTGTAACAATGAGATGGACACGCTCAGTCTCTTGAGACCTCAGGGGGTACCGAGAAGTCGTGAAGTGCCGCTTTTGGACCGCCTTGCCCCCCTCCAACATTTGCCAAAAGAATCCACAGAACAAAAACAAAAACAAAAATGTTCAAAATAACATCAATTGTGAGCCGGCCAAGTCTCCTAACATGTCTACAAAACCTTCTGCTGGCTTCGCCAAAACGACTTTCTTGGCCGCATTGAGGCTTTGAAGCAGTCATGCAGGATAGCCCCAGGCATTTGCAGCTCATGGGTACGATGGTGTTTGGGGTGGTGCCAAGAGTACAGTAAAGAAAAGCAAGTCCAATCCGCGGACAGCGTTGGCAATCCCTTTATGCGAGGCAAATGTCTGCTGCACTGCTGCAGCGAATTCCTCCTCAAACGCTATTGCGCAAGCAAGGTTATGCCCATACAAGCGAACTGAATAAAGCAACATTTCTTCCGAAGCCGATGGAAAGAACAAATATCGCCATTAATTTGCAATCTGCCATCATAAGCCAAACCAGGTCATCCTGGTTACCCTCAGCCTGGTCGGAACAGGGATCATCATCATCATCATCATCATCATCGTCACCATCCTTATCAGCGCCATCATCATCCTCATCAATCATCATCACCATCATGACTACAACTCTGCCATCGCTGAGCCACAGGAAAAAGACACAAAGGAATCTTAGGAGCAGTCCGGACACGTCCAAAGCGGCCAAGTAGGGGGAGAGTGGCGAGTCTTAGTCCGACACGCAGCAGCCCATGACGAAGATGACGCTCCGGGTATCCCTGGTCATCTCTTTCGTGATACTACAGATGATAGCAACGAATGCGAGTCGGGTGTTAAAGCATCCCATTGCCCCGCATACCCCAGCTCTGCGCCCGCAGCGCACGCCGTCCATCTGCCAACCATCAACTTTGCAATTGTTCGAATTCCACATGGTTATTGCCCTCGACGTGCTGTGGAACCTTTCCCCCTGGAATTTGGGCCGCTACTGTATGCAAACATCTTCCATTGGAGGAGCATTGGTTTGGCATTCGACATGCCTGGATTGTAGGATCTTCAGAACCTCGTTTTGACTACAGCGCAACTCAAAAGGAATGACTATTCCCCACATTCTGCCATCCTGCTGCATGTGCCCCAGTCACGGAAACCTAAATTGTGCGTGGCAGAAATCCTACACTCCGGTTATGCTTTAGAGGACTCTTAAGCGGTCCTAGATTTCCTTATACGCTAATGCCTGCAGCATTCATTATGAGGTATGGATTTTGCAAAGCAGGGGCATGCGATTCTCTCATTTGTTGGGCCCATTGGGATTTGGAACAGCCAGGGAAATGTACAAGCTAAACTGATTGCCCATATGAGCGGCGCTAGAACATTCATAATTGCACATAATGTGCCCTGGTACTAAGGCATGCTGTAGCTGGGAATGTAAAAAAACCCTGTGTATTTCCCCAACGATACCTTCATACTCGTCTTGTAACCCTCATGTCTGCATTTGGAGGATTTCGGTCCCCATTTTGGAAGTTTCTAGTATTTGTGGGGTATGAAGTGGACTTCTTTGGTTGGAAAAAACTTATGCTGCCCTTGTAACGTGCTCAGTGTTGAGAAACCTTCAGCCAAAGCAGTACCACTCGTCGGTTGCATTGGTTCATGACTTAGGATTCAACTTCTGAGAGCGTTTGATTCCCTGTACTCAGGCGCCAATAGGTGCACTTCTGTTTTGCCTGAGAAGCTGTAGAAGTAAGCCCCAAAACCGGAACACCAATTAAGCAAATATCGTTGGCCCAGGAAAGAAGCTGGAAAAGAAGATAGGGAGGTGATGGTGGCAAGCTCAGTGTCTCAAGTTCGGGGCTGTATCCGCTAGCATGACGGCCGAGCAGAGCAAGGTAGTGTCTGCTCAAGTATGGGCCAGATGTATTCAAACATTGGTGCTCAAACTCTGTTTGGAGCTACAGGCTCCAAATGACTGCAAGTAATTAATTACTCTTAAAGCTCTAATCCTAACCCCTACCAACCTAAACCCTCAAACCTACGACATCTACCCCTGGAAACTACGGTATCGCAGTGCACGCAGGGCCATGAACGCCCAGGACCTCCAAACCTTTCCGGATTGGGGAATATGCCCTCTAGATCATATCCTAAGGTCTCCTGATGTGGCCAAAGGTCTATTCCCCAATAGCTATGGGATTTAGGAGGCTTGAGGAACCCTGTCCATCCACGTTGCCATATGATTTTGCAAGTGGAGCCTTTCTGGTGAAGAAAGCTACCCCTCAGGTCAGAAGGCTTCAGGGGCGTGTCTGGGGTTCAACGTTCAAAGCTTCCACAGGCAGATGCATGTTTGGAGTCTCCTATTTCAGCTCAGCACGATTGAGTAGGTTGTCCGTTTGAATTGGGGGTCCTCACGAAAGAAGCCACCCCGTTTTGGCGAAGCCTTCTGGCTTCAGCCTATGCCTTCATGCTAAGTTCTTGATGCAGGTTGTGCGGTTTACGTTCGGGTCGTGTAGTAGTGCCCTCAGGTACATCATGGCCCTACACCTTAAGCCCTCGGCTCTGATCAGTCGCGTCTACATTCAGTGAGGACACGGCCCTACGTTCACCAGGGAGACATGCCAAGACATGCTGACAAAGACGTATTCTTGGATCTAGTAACCACGCACTTGTAGCACTTTTCGGTCAGGCCAATGCCTAAGCAGTGGGGTGCTGTTCATCGCCTAGAATAGTCACACCTCGCCCAACACTTGGATTAATCTCCAACTCTAGAACCCAAGTGCTAGCGCTGCCTATGTTTGATTTCATCCGCAGCCCCACAGATTAGAGTCTACAGCTTCGAAAAGGGCTCTCCAATTAAGGGCAGAGAGAGAGAGAGAGAGATAGAGAGAGAGAGAGAGAGAGCGGAAGAAGCCCGGGAGGAGGCTCGACCTTCTCCCATAGCCCGAACGAAAGAAAGAAAGAAAGAGCGAGAAGAAGAAGAGAGAGAGCGAGAGAGAGATCAAAAGTGGGTTTTGGGATCCACTGGAGATGACATGAGGGATACTGGAGAAAGTCCCCTCTTACGACTGGCCTTATGATACGACATTCCTGATGGCACCTTTGCTTTCCACCTCATGGCATTTGACATGCTGAAAATCAGTCTGCGTGCTTAAGCAATGTGTCCAATTGCGACTATTTGGTAAAGGGCCAAGACTAAAGTTAATTGCGGCTCGGATCCTGTGACTTGGAGCGGGAGGTTTAGCGCGAGTCTTACGGATTAGGGATCTCCTTGATTTCCTAGATTTTGATTGTTTTTGAATGGTTTCTATACAGGAATTTAAAGAAGAATTTCAGAAACAGCTTCCAAGGCCCTAATTTGGAATAGCACTCACTAATGCCCTAATTTGAAATATTCCCTCATAAGGCCAAAATCTGAAATAGTCCCTAGTAAGGCCTTATTTTGAAACAGTCCCCAACAGGGCCCTAATTTGAAATAGTTCCGAATCAGTCCCTGTATTAGATTTAATCGAATTTTGTATGATTTCACTAAGATTTTATTTCCCCGTACGATAAATACCACCCCCCCTCATATTGAATACGGGCGGGAGTATTTACCTTAGGAGGGGAGCCGTTTAATATTAGGTCGAAGGGGTTATACTACATTTGGACACCAATGGTTGGGATGAGGGTGATGTCCAGAAGCCATGCCAGCTCCTCATTGCAAAGATACATGGCCCCAGAAGGGTGCCTTGGGCTTCCACATATCGAGCAGAAATCTCCGAAAACAATGCTTAGGGCCTCGTAGTCCAGCATCTGACCTCATAGACTTCTATACAAGCTATAACATGTGGAAACATTATGTTTCACTTCAAGCATGTCTGCTTGATCTAATGAAAGTATTGTTTTCTGCACGCTCGATGAGCCGAAAAGAGTGCTAAGTCGACGGGCGCAGGACTGTCCTAAATCAAGTGTGGGTTTCTTCATGTGGGTTTCCACTAGATTGCTGGTTCTTGCTTCAGCTTCCTCATTTAAATGGGACCAGTACTTGCAGCAGACTCCCTGATTCCTCGCGACTCCTGAGGCTGGAAGCACCGCTCTAGCCGGGCGTAGCCCGTGACTTTGGCGGATATTGTTGCAAGGAGTATTGGGGCAAGTCAGAATGACCTCCATGTAGTGGTTTCATAGCATAGTGGTTGCATAGAATGTAGGATTTATTCAAGATGGTTGCTTCTGAATGGCCTTCCTTTAGACTGATGATCTAGCCATGGTAACCAGAAGCATCTGGGCCTAGGCTCTATAAGCAGATGGAGTCGTGTAAATACACCATACGCGTGCCCAAGCCCTAATAACTACTGCAAGCAACTGCTCACTTGATTGCAGATGCGGAGATCTGAAACTTACCGGTTCCTCGTAGGGAAGACCGGAAATGAATCCCTATATAATCCCCATATACTATATTCCCATATTCCCCACTAACCGCAGTAAGTAAACCCAAAGCACCGGGACATGTTGCAAGTCGCAGGACCAAAACATCTCTCCTTAGCTAGTTCTCTCATTGGACTTTCAGATCCGAAGCCTTGAGCCCTGAACCCTGAAATACTGACCCCCAGTCCCACTCTCTTAGTCGCTCATTAATTTTAGAGGGTGGGACGCTGTGGGGCCCCCATTTTTACGGTGTTTTTGTGTGTTATCAGACGTTTTATATGAATTTTTGGGGGATGGCGATCTGGAGCCATCCTGACCATGACTCACCATTCCCTTCGAAGAAAAAGTGGGGAAGACTCCGCTTGCGCCTTAGCGACTCTGCTGCCAGCGAAGAAATGGGGATTGGACTCTTGATCAAAGGAGACGATGTTTAGCACTGTCCTGGACTTGTCTTCTGCGCAAGGAATGGGGAGATTCCCATCCTTTCTTTTTAAAAACAGATCGGGCAGGACTTTCCTGTAGTTTTCAAGATAAGGAGTGGAAAGCGTGGGGAGGATTCTCCTCGGCTCCTTCCAAGGATGAGAAGACTCTTCTACCACGGGGGTATCGGGAGGACTCTCCTGCATTCCTTCTAGAGGCAAGTGGGGGATGGTGGCATGCTCCTATTCTCCCATTTTTCCAGGGAGTTCTCATTCTCATGTTAAAAATGGAGAGCTAGGTTTCGAAAGAGAACTGCGCTTCGACTGTGCAATGGGATTCATCGGGTGTGTGGAGAGGTTACATCTATGTAGAAACGAATTTTTATCACTTCAACACAGCCAGTCCCAAATAAGTCTCACCACCAGTGATGCAAAGCTTTTCCGCACAGCCCATTGCGTGTATCTGGATATCTCTGGGACCCATTGCTTTTATTGGAGGCCCACCCATAAAAAGTGCAGCTCCCCTGTGAAACCTTGCTCCCCATCCTTGACATGAGAGTGATTCCTCCCCACTTTGTCTCTGGATTAAATGGAGAGCACTCCCGCCAAAAGCCAAGCAAGGTCCTCCCCAGTCTTTCCGCGTCTCCCCAATATTCCTTTAGAAGGAGTGGAATGGAGCCCTTCCAATCAGAGAAGAGTCATCCCCGCTTGATCTTGTGGATTTACGGACCTAAGAAGGTCATAAATCCACCAAGAATGCAGTAAAAATGGGGTCCCCGCTCATTCTGTGTCTCCACGAGTGCTTCTGTGGAAGGAGCGGAACAGACACCTCCCATTCCACAGAGATTGATCCCCACTCCATCTCTGGAGAGACTGCA
>CAJNIZ010044783.1:29185-48121 GCA_905231905.1 Symbiodinium pilosum
ATATTGAGAATTCCCCATCAGTCCAGAGTGAGGATTGCACAAGTGTGTGTTTGTATCTTAGCAGCTATACCGTTGGTGGACGAATTCTGCACCTGCCACGGTCCCTAAGATGTTGCAGAACTCATGAATTGGTGCACTTGAAGTAAGATGGTGTACATTTTCTTCCACCAACAGTACATACACCTAAAGCTCTCATCGTGATCAGGATGCTCCTTCTCTTCCCCTGAAGCCAACAGCGCCGAAGATGCCCAAGACAACGCACCCTGGCACTGACCCAAAAGATGGAGTCAGGCCTCTCAAGCTGAACCCTACAGTATGTATTCCTGAAGGGGATCTCCAGAATCTCTGTACAGCCCACAGATCCGCAAAACCCCATAGCCCCAAAGGCCTTTATGCTAAAGCACTTTCAGAAATATTTACACTTGTGTAGATATAGATATGTTCCCCGTAATACTGAAGCACCCCTTTTAAGAGATACTCTTCCCAGAGAATTTGCAATTGCAGAAATCCCTGGAAGACTCTTTTTCAAATGGCCAAGACTATTTTTGAAAGGGGTACCGGCAATCATGAATTAATTGGGGGGGTTCTGAGGTCGTTAAGGCGCTTTAACCAGCATTGCAAAAGAATTAGGGACCCCCTTGATTTCCCAGGCGGCTATTAATTTTCTGTGGCTAGTCTACCGGAGTTTATGTAAAACATGAGTACTATGCTTGCTTTATTGCGATTTCAAAGCTGCTTTTCATTGGATGTGAATTAGATTTCAACTGGTTGTACTTAGGTTCCATTTAACCCAATAGATTGAATTGAATAGCTTTATGTTAGCACCATTTTAGATTCAATTTCACTCGAATTTAATAGATTTGAAATTTTGATTGGGATTAAGACTTCAATTAGGTTCCAAGTGCTTTCAATTTGACTTTAGTTGCATGAGTTTCATCAGATTCAATTACATCCCATATAGTTCTTTGCAATAGACCCGCTGTTCATAAGAATCAACACTTGCAGGTGGTGGGTTTTAAATAGGGAGTGGGGAGGGGAGACGTCTATTGTTTTTTATTTGGCGGAAGGGATTAGAAACGGAGAGTGGGAGAAAGAGCCCGAAAAATAATGGCCTTAGGATTTAAGTTGTTTCTTGAAATTGCGGCCCCAGCTGTCGGAGTCCGTAAGCGTGGACGCGAGGATCCTCGTTTATTGGTGGAATATTCGTGAGCGGGTGTACTGGGAAGTTGTGGTTTAGCGCTTCGGGTTTATAGTCGTAAGCTGCAGACTTTGAAGAGCTTGTTTGTTTGCAGAGGCTTCTGGCTTTCCCGCAGTTTGTCTGTGTTTGTGTTTGTAGCTGTTTGTGCTACATGTATGGCTTGTTAAGGTATGGTGAACTTTGGTTGCCTTCGTATGTTGAGGTTTGAGAATATTATTGGGGTTGGCCTGGAGGGTCCCGTATCAACTTTCAACAGTTTTGATGATGGTGGTGCCCCACACAAGAAAATCTCAGTTCCTAAGCCAAAAGCCCCACACAAAGCCCGCAGTCCTGACAACAGCACCAGATTCTACTGCCTTGTCCGAGGTCTTTCCTTACACGCTTGAGGCAGGGGGAATTCCTGGGCTAGATCTCTGGGGCTTGAGGGCTTAAGCTCCTTTGCCCCCCTACACCCTGAGACCCCAACCAAACGCCAAATGATGCTGCCAGTGCCAATGCCAATTCAAAGTAAAGGCCAAGAATGGGGCGAGACCTGGGCTGTGGACCCAAGTTACACGACATGGGACCTGTGCAAGAAATGGCCTGTCAGAAGGAATTGCTGGGTCACAATATCATGTGCGCACGCAGCAGAGCTTTTGAACCTGCAGCAGATGCAATCGTCATTCAGAGCCAGCTACGGCCCCGAAGTCCTTGGTGACAAAAAGCAGCAGGCCACAGTCCTGATAAGGGTCGGGCGCGGAGCTAAGGTTAAGACCTTTGTGCGGAGATCTATTTTCGAGAACATTCAAGTTATGACCTTACAATCTAAGTTCTGTATTGTTCGGAACACAGATTGCGCTACGTAGTGCTACCTGGCATGGTCTGGAAACGCTTCTTGCGCCCTGGGGCATCAACATGAAACCAGGAATGCTGAGCCATAAGCGCCTAGCCTACAACCTTGAACGGAGGCAGCAAAGTCCCTTGCGCCCACATTTCTATTGAAACCCTAGCAACTTGACTCCCCAGCCTTTCGTTACTAAGCTTCTTGAATCCTGAGATCTAAGCCTAAAATCTCTAAGCCAGAAACACTGGCTCCCAAGCCATGCATGCACTACCCTGAAGAAACATCTCCAAGACGCCAAACCCCGGCAATCCCCACAAGATCCACATCCTTGGTCCAACGCAAGCTGTGTTGGGGTTTACGGGTTTCCCAGCATACTTCCCAGCATAGGGTGATGAAGGGCGGTGGTATGGAAGCGATAGCCAAGTTCCTTTAAGCCTTCAGGACACCTGACGAAGGAATCTCCTAAAATGGAAGGGCACTTAAGCCCTCAAGCCCTAGACCTTGATGTCCAAGCCCAAGGCCCCAAGCTAAATAATCCCTGCATTTCATTTTAACATTAAAGGGTCGGGATTACTTCGGGACATGCAGAGATTCTGCCATCAGCGGCAGACCATGCATGAACCTTGCACCCTACGAATCAGGCGTCGCTCGTCTTCCAGCGACAGCCCCTAGGCATCGAAGCTTTTTTTTGGAAGATCGCCAAGCAAGGGTGTCGGGTTTAGGCTGTCTGCTTCATGGTTGAGTCTCAGGGGTTTGCAGTTTTGTGCTTCGCTTTTTTGACTTAATACCGTGCTGTGAAAGTATTCAGTGTGGATGGTTCACGATTTAGGGTACTATGCGTAGACTGTATAGGGCCCAAGGTAGGTATGACACGAAATTGCAGGCTTGGAGCCATGGGCCGACCTGAATCGTAAGGGTTGATCGTTGTTGAATTGCCTAGATGCTCCAACTTGAAATCCAGCACCTCTCATTAGCTGTTCGTGGCTGCAAGTTGTTAACTGGCGTTCTCATTTGATATGTTGAGAGTTCCTCCCCCACTTGCTTTCGTTTCAAGGACATCTGGTAGTTACCTTGAACCTCGGGTGCCGATATTGGCTTTCTTTAGGGCTTCTGTAAGGGCAGTGCCTCCCATCCCAAACCATGTGTCATAAGACAATCTAGCAGAGGGTTTGAGACCTTGTAAGTCCGCTACAATTGAAGCCAGAAACGGAAGGTATGGTTGAGGCTTTCGGGGTTCAGGGTGCCTGGGTGGCTCCGCACCATTGCGGCAGTCATGATACCCTGAGTGGTGAATGTACTGCACCACCATTGGTCCCTGAAGTACCGCAATTATTAAGCTTTAAAGGGTGATGCAAGATATATTCCATCAACAGTAGCACCGATACTTGCGAAAGCATGTCTCACTTAAAGCGCCACAAATTAATTTACGGCATTCTGCAATCATCCAGAGGTCCACAACACTCCAAGACATGATGCATAGGCTAGGAAGCAGGTGTAAAGCAGCTTGGCAGATTCCTTTCATGCACCCGAGGCTGTCCCGCTAGCTTCTGGAGATCAGGCTAGCTACAGACCCTGTACTTCCAAAGCCCCAAATAGTGCAGGAAACCTTGAACTTGAGCCTGTAACCTCAAACTTAAGCCGGTCAGGCAGTCGAATTCCGAAGCCCCATGGCCCTGAACCCCAGATCCCTCAACCCGCCAGCTGCGCACGCAGAACTTCCAGAAATCCTTTCGTTAAGGAACGTAACCCTGAATCATACTAAAACTCCTTATTTGAGATGATGATGCTCACCTCATGGGTTTTTTGAAGTTTTGGGTTGAAGCACGCAGACTCGGCACCATGGCGTGGAGCGTAGTGGTGACGAACAGACAAATGTTTCGCAGGACGGGTTCATGGCATGTCAGGAGCATGAGGTAGGGTTTTCTTGTGCTTATGGTAAGCAGTCCACATAAGGTGTGTCTGCTTGGGGAGACCCATTCAATCTACTCCATACATGAAGACACAGATTGTCAGACTAGCGATTAGCCTGACAGTAAGCTGTGGAATCCCAGTGGGAGGCATGCATAGTGTTTAGAGTTTATGTGCAGTTTTGTGTCGGGACCTGCGTGCTTCCTGTTCGAAGCTGCAAGTTGCAACTTTCAGGCAGGCAGCCTACACCCCAAACCCGGAAACTCAAAGCTTGGGTTTTGCAAACAAGTATCTCCCTGCAGTTCCTGTTGCAATATAGATTCCAAGGAATGTCCTGACAGGATCTCCATATATACCTCCTGTACATACCTAGTACTGATTCTGCCCCATGATGCCCCTAATGTTGTTGTAGCTAAGGCATGGAATCCAGAAGCTACAGCTAATGATAGCGGTACTAACCGTTTGTGCAAGGTCTCGAAGAAACATATCCAGATGAAGCCCTGCATACTTCCGCCACGCGCTAGCCTGCATTGACCCCTCAACTGCAAGTTCAGTCGATGCACAAGTCCTAGAACTTTATTGTTCAAATTTGTTGGTCCCTGTCAAAACTTTTTTCTGGGGGGCATCCTCACTTCGCAGCACCCTTATAAACCGGATGCCCTGCCCTGCTTCACAAAAGCAGATGCGATCAGAGGTGATCTCCGCCTAAGCCTTGAACCCCAAACACTTATCCGCCCACAAAGCCCAGTCCCCAAACAGTAGCTGAGAGTTTAGTGTCGCACCTGGGCAGGATCTACATCTGCTTATGCTGCGCCACATGCGCCATAGTCACTTTTCAGGGGGGAACTGCTACCCTGTATGCCCTCTCATTTTAGCTTATACAGATTTGTGATATATTATATTTGCATACATATCGGTATACATACAAGAGCTTCTACTCAACAAAGGTTACCCTGGGGATAGTGTTTTCGGAGTTACCAGTCAGAATTTGCAGGTTAAAGGTTTCGATTCGTCGAAATGAAGAAGTATCCTCAGGGATGTTTGGTTCTCGGGGATGGTTTTGGTATCTAAGGAAGACTGCTGCAGGGATTACTGTTCGAGGGAAATGAGAGGTTCTTGCAAGGAGCTGCCACAATACTAAAAGGGGGCTATACAACTATGCAATCTTGGCTAGTTTTCATGATTTGGGTTCAGGGCTTGAGGTTACAATCTGCCAAACTTATGAAACAGGATGGCTTGTGAGTACCCATGCATCCAAGCGTGGTGTAGCGTCCAAGCTTTGGGCCTTCTGCCGAGAAATGGGTTCTGGAGGTAAGAAATGAAGTGGCTAACTATACAGAGCTTCCTAACTTGAGGTAGCCAAGTATGGAGAGAACCGAGCAGAGTGCAGAACCCTGAGCTTCAAGAATCCCCTGCCCCAAACGAATATGGAGCCCCATGCAGGGGCCGATTTGGAAGAATCACAATCTTCATTGGCTCTTTTGGAAGGATCAGGTGTTAGTTCGGGAGTGGATACTTGCTGTTCAGTTGCTTTAAAAGTGAGACCATAAACAGAAAAGAACCATACCCCTGAAAAAAAGGGTACAGCGAGTCTTGGCTTCAGGGATTACGTTAGTAGAGCGTGGCATGCAGGACTTCACTGTCAAGGCTCGTATCTACAGATTAGGGTTCAGGATGCACGCTTCAGGGTTCAAACAATAACCAAATTAACAAATGTGTGCTAAAAAGACATTGGGATGTTTTGGGTTTGCGATCAGATGTCCGCATATGGTCCGAAGCCCAAAACGTAGTAGGACTCCTTCACACTCTCATAGAAATGTTGATGGTCCTAATGGGGTTGGGGTACCTCAATTCCCCTGTTATGAAAGGCTTACGCTCCCCTCCAGTATCCTGACTGCCACATGCACATCATGCCCAAAGCAGGGGGCATGTTGTGAAGTATTCAACTAAGTTGTTTGTTTGGGTACTCGTCGACGCCCCCCATGACTGTTCAGATCCCAATCTGGAAAGTAGGGGGTTTGCTAAAGTTGCCGGTGTTCTTCGGAACTCGGCAAAGGTTCGACCGCAATCCTCGTTGAAGTACGTTTGAGGATGCTCAATTTCAGCAAATCTTGCACCCTAATTTGTTCAGCCTGTATAGACCCCACTGACACAAGCGGTATCTACATTCCTGGTTGTGACTGCGGCGCTCGACAAATAGCTAGAATGGCCCTGCAATGGTGAGCTGCATCCCAAACCTTACGGGTCATTGACTGTACAGGTGCTGATCGCATCCCAGGATGGAACCCTGAAGGCTACGCTGAAAGTACCAAAACATCTGTGCATGCATCACAAAGACAAGCATTTGTCTACGTAACGAGTTTAGGTCACAACTAAGGCTTTCTGGTCACAACCGTTGATAGTGGTGTGCCTGTTCTAGGTTCTGCGAATCCCGCGGGCATTAGCCAATTTGAGTCCTGTTGTCGTAAGGAAAGTCTTTGCCGAACTACATGGGACACGCCCCGAAAAGATTCCAAAGGTTTCTACATGGACCAACTTCCAAGGCCTCAGTTCCACAACATCACAGTGTGCAAAGAACCATGGTTTCATGATGTAAGACCCTACAAAGTAGGGTTCTGGGTTCTCGAGGTTGCATTCTGGGGACTAGTACTGGTATTTGGATGTGTAGGGAAGGAACTGCTCACCTGTGGTTGCCTCTGTGCTTGGCTGCCCCGCGCCTCCAACATGCTCAGCAGAGCACAGAAGGACTCAAGCTTCTATGTTCTATGCAGAACCTTCGAAACCCTCCCTAAATCTCCAGGAGACCGTGATGGATTCAAAACAATTTGGAATCCACAAAAGCGGCGGGTGAAGGAGATTTTAGACCACTTCTGGCACTTAAAATCATCTAAATAAATCTACTGCCTGGTCTTCAATAGGACTTGCGGTGGTGCAAGATTTCTTCCATCAACCGTAAATCCCGGGGTCCTCATCTGGGCCCACTGGTTTCCTAAAAGCATTTTTATGTTCGCCCAAACTAGGAAATTTACATTAAGACTTGTATCAGATCGGGTATCGAACCTGAAGACCCGACACGCGTCTCTTAAAAGCTATTGCTTTGTTGCAGCCCAGTGCAAAGGGGTTGTGGGCAGATGATTCCGAATGTGGGGGTCTCAGAAAAGTCATACCCATCCGATAACTGCCCAGATAATCGGCCAATGCTGAAGAGAAATATAGATAACAGCTAGTGTTCCCAAGTGGCGAATCAGCCCACTCAGCCCCAGCAGTCGCAGCAAGAGTCCGGTTAAAGCACCCCAGAAATTCCAAGCCGCTTTATTTGACGGCTGTTCCATTACCAAAATACTCACCTTGATTTAGAGCGTATTCGGTTTGGGAAGTCCTGGGTTAGCTTGAGGCTCCAACACCTTCACAACACATGTACTGCCCGTCTCGTGTTAGGGTTTAGCGTTTCGGGTGTGCTGTGAAGCTGGCTGCGGATCGCTAATATTACGATTCAGCATTCCGAGCTGAAGGGTTTGGGATTCGCAGTCTGCCGCCATAGTTTACTGCATTGTCAGAGATCCGAGTTTACACTGCTTTAAACTCATGCTGCGTTGCTGTACAGCCGTAGCGTTAGTCACCTTTTCTTCTTCGGAAGATGTTTGGGTGTTTAGTTATCTTGTTGTTGAAAAGGTGCGGTCGCTTTTTCTGCTTGCCCTTGCGATTAGTTGTAGCGTTGAAGCATGATCCAACCATCACAGGTTTGTTCTCGCATAGCCCGTGGTTGGCTACCGCACATGCTACCCAACCCCCTTTTTTTGCCATTCAGCACCTCCCAGATCCCAGGTTTCAGTTGCAACCTCAATCCTACGCCAGTGCACCCAACCTACGGATACCGTGAACTCTCCTTCTGTCCCCTAAGTCCAGAATCTCAAACCCCATATTTCTCACAACGAGATGATCAGGCCTGCGCTCCAACTCCTCAAAGGCTCGACAGACAACCTGAGCCTACAACCCTTGGGCCTAGATCCTGCTGTAAATCAAGCCGACAGTATAAACCCTAAACTCCGAGACCTTTTACACACTACCTGGGGCTCTCTGGGCTGAGGGCTCACACTCCTGGCTTTCCGCTGGTTTATGGCGTCAGCTTCAGTATTTATGAGTTGAGGGTTCAAAGTTCAAGCTTTAAGGGAATATCTTGCGAATCCCCAGTAAACCTCACCAATCAGCTCGAACAAAACGCTAGGACTAGCCCGTGTACCTTCGAGGGGCCCTTTGTAGCACCCGTGGAAGCTCTAAACTCTAAACCCACTATTTGTTCAACCCGCCTGAAAAGACCTCCACCCTGAGCATGCACACCCCAACCCCTATATGCCCTTATCCCTAAATCCCAACGCATAGGCCCCAAACTCTGAAGCCTGGATTTGTTCTATGGAGACGCGGGGCTCAGTTTCCAACGTGCGCTTCAAAGGAAGACTTGTGCGCAATCTCGAGCAGCTGGATAAATCGTGGCCTCGCTGCTCATAAGCATGCATATACACATGGCATGGTACTAGCCGTTTCCTGAACTGATTTGTGGTTCCTCAAAATGAGGAAGACGATTTTTCGAGGGTTCCTGCTATCCCCCTTCCCTGATGTCAGAAAATGGCTCTCCATTGCAAATCAAGCACTGGTGTAATCCCTTCCCGCTATTAATAAAACCACCCCAATAGTAAATCCTAAATCCAGGGCCCTAAGAATTCCTCATGAGCATTTTAATAGGGGCTGTACTACTTTTACAAGGAGCCAGACCATGATGAATTAGGGCGGAGGTCATGAGGGGGGCGTAATAGAGAATGCAAAGGAATTAGGGATCCCCTTGACATCCTAGGTTTTGGTTGATTTTCATATGGGCTTTTATAAGTTCTAACGGTTCTTTGAACTAATTCGTTAATCATTTTTCTTTTACTTAAAATTAATTCGAAAATGAATTAATTTAATTAATTAGTAGTAATTAGTAGATTACTTCGATTATTTCATTTAGTTAAGTGTTAATAAGTTTACATGAACTCTAATTGATTTTTAAGGGAATTTCAAGGGAGGCCTACCAAATTCTTTCAATCAATATCCCCTGCTAATCACACATAATTTCTGAGCCCCCGGATTATTCATTATTGGGGGGGCGTCGTTTATTATTAGGGGGAAGAGATTTCACAGAATAGAAACGCAACCATGATTAGGGTTCAGGGCTTTGGGCGCAGGGTTTGAGCTTACCCCAAACTGGTAAGACATAATGAGCCATGGAATCTAAATTTCAAATCTTCAACAATCAAGCCCTGCAACTGCAGTGAGTGCCGATAGCTGCTTCTTTTCGTTTGCTTTCCGCCAGCTTTCCATGTGAAACATGGGAGAATTGGGAGAACATCGAAAACCACGGCGCAGGCCTCCCTACACCCCAAAATCCTAAACTTCTCCTGCATCTTCATCTAGAATTGACCTCAAACTGGGATCCGCCCAGTAACCCTAGTTTGGCAGGTAGTGCAGGCTCTGCCTCCCAGATTCCGAAAACATCCAACCCCGAAACATCCAAACGCCACGCCCTTGATTGGGAGCTGCAGTGATTGGAAATCCGTGGCCTACCGGGGACAAGCTTACGAATGTCCACCCTAACCAGCCTTGAATAGGCGACCCCAGATATACAATATTATACAATCTTTTTTGTCCCCAAAACTCGCTGGCAAAAGACCCCATGCCCCAAAACCCAAAAGTAAGCCTCGCTGGAGATTCAGGCTTAAGATTTCACTCAGACCAATTGATGGAGTAAACCTGTTTTGTACGTTCCCCATACCCCAAAGCTCCCGAGCATTTTCAGCACATTTGATCCTAAGGGCTCTCCGTCCAGAGAAGACAGTTGCAGGTTTTGGTGGAAAGTAGCTGTCGCAGTTCAGGGTCTAGGGTTTGAGTTTTCAGTGCAAGCTTTCTACGTATCGTCGGTAGCCGCAACAGTTCTGAACATGTAAACAGTGTATGCATGCACCGCAGATAGAGGGAAACCTCTGCTTCCCAGAATCTCAACCGGGTATCTCTGCCTCTTATAAAACCTCATTTTTGCTTAAAGACTGTTAAAAAAGATCCCTGACTGTTGGACACTCGCGCTTTAATTGGGGGAGGGGGACCGGGAGAGAAGTATTTGATTTGCAGGACCGCGGACTCGAAAGTAGGTGTACGTGCTGGACAGCGGTGCATGAGAGTGTTCACCTTAGCATAAAACCCGCGACCCCCTTACCCGCAGACAGAGGCAGGGTGTTGAATGCTTCAGAGAGGAAATTATGTAGATTTTTCCGATTCCTTGACGCTTTATCATGTCATTGGAAGACATTCGGTGTTCTAACCTGATTGTGGACTAAAGTTGGCAAGTGCAAAGGTTCGTCTGGCCGTAGTACGGTGGCCTTTGGCTTTGCATGCGGGTGTTTCTGGAAATGCCCTTTTTGCGGATTTTGAGTCTAGCGTGATGAAGGCGATAAACGTCGTTCAGGCGGGGACATTAATATGTCGAAACACCCCATGTTCTGCGGCGAATGCTCTTGAGCACAGCTGGCAATCCTATACTCCTGATTGCTGTTATTGCAACCATTGCTCAGTAGCTGTATGGTTACAAGCGCCAGGCCCTGAAGCTCTCCATGGGCCAGTGCTATCATTGATTAGAAGCCGTGCGGGTTTTAGGGTTACTGTAGCTGGTAGTTGTGCTAGTACAGCAACAATAACCATAAACAAAGCAACGAAGCAAGATTGTCAACGGCTGTACCAGCATCACAGTTACCCTCTGTGCTGCAAGACTGTTGATGTTGCCGCTGCTCGTCAAGTAGAGTGCGTTCAGGCTTTTCTTCCAGAGACCCCACACCCAGAAACATTAATGTTTCGTTCCTGAACCCACAAACTCCGCCATCCTAGCCGCCCGAAGCCATGAAAAGTCGAACCCATAAGCCCCAAATCCCAAGCCCCAAAACGCGTGGATGTTCAGCTTTGTGCTCTTTGCTGGCTGCAATTTAAAAATTATGGGTGCGTGCGAATGTGCAGCAGCATCAAATTTCGTCCGCCTTGATCTATAGAAGCCCAGCGAATTTCCTCCTGATAGAACAGGTTTTAGTGAAGACATTTTCTCAGAAGTGATCCCATAATTGCCAAGCCAGCGGGTCTCAGTTTCGAGGGTGGAAGTTTCGAGCCTGATTGGGGGAGTTGGTCCTGGATTTTGAATTTGATTTCCTTGCTTCATCAGAATCATTTGTTAAGTGTTGTTTAGGGCGAGTCGCACCTGCAGCTTGCTGTGACCGGACTAGGTGAGCCACTTGGGGATCGAACCAGACTGAGATGGAACTTTTGTTATCCGGGAATGGTGTAACGTGTTTTGCGTTATTTTGAATTGGTGTTGGCTTGAGTATCTTTGAAGGTAACAAATCGGCCCTAGGAGCCCTGAGTGTTAAAAGCAGTTGTTGTGAGGGACGGGGGTGGGAGGGAGCTGTATCATCAGGAAATAGGATATGCTTGGTGTCCAGCAAAATTCCTGTATTGTGGGTAGTTTCTGGCAACTAATTGCCTGAGTACATGCAGTTTGGACATTGTCGGCAGCAAAGCAAGGCAAACCTCTAGTTTGACTAGCCACTGCTGACGCCTGGGCTTCGTGGTTAATGCAAAAGACTTCCCAGCGCAGTCCTATGACAGCTCACCCGCTGTTGGTTGAAGAAATCCTGCGCCGCCAACATCCCCATGATGTCTAGGAACCACAATGGTGCATGCCAGTGACCCTCCATACTAAACCGGCGAAGCAAGACTTTTCTTCCCATCAACAGCAGCTCCGTCTCTGAAAATGAGGGAGTGCGGACAAAGCTTGTAGGCCGATTTTTTTGCAATTAAGCAGGGTTAGGTCTGCATAGCACTTGCACCCCAAGACCTTGAAAGAGGAAAAGGTGGCATGATGCATCCTGTTTCCATGTTCCAATCCTTTGGCCTGTCACTGCAGAGCTCAGAGTTTATATATATATATATATAGATGGGGTTTGGGGGCTGTGGGGTTGATAGCACCCAATATGTAAGGGTTGGTTGAAGATATGGTATGAGATGCTGTCAGTCAAGGTGGGTCAAGGGTTTAGGACGTAGTCTGCATGTGGACTTTGAGGCTGGCTTGCTTTGGATTTGCTGTGTGACCTTTTCACTATATAGTTCTTGCATACATTACACTGAATAATCGCTGTTCTTCCACGTAGGCTCTTACGTCATGAAGAGCCCCAGTTCACGAAAACGGGGCAATCTTTCTCAGACAATTTTGCCGCAAGGAGTCAGGACCCTGTTGCATGCTAGGCAACCCTTGTTCTAAGATGGTTCTCCTCTGCTGCAGCCATCCAGTGGCAGTAGCCCTGAATGGTAAATCTACTCTTGGTATATGGGGGTATTGCAGTCGGAACAGTAGGGGTTGGGGGATGCGAGGTTTGTAAAGAGTCCCAGTTCGAGACGATCTCGTCTCGACCGGTGGTCATTGAAACTTGTTGCGGCCTCTCTGTGACAGAAGACACGTTGCCACCCAACAGTTGAAGCGTCTGGGGTACCGACGTCAGGACAGTACATCGGCCTTTGCCTAGGCCGTGCTAAGAATATCGCCGATACACCCGCGAGTTCTAATCCCCAGAGTCTATTCAATTCTTGAAGCCGAACCCTACACTCGGAAACTCCATTGCCATGCCATTGCTTCCGGCCAAGGCAAAGTTCGAACTTTGTACCCTACACCACTGTTTTCCATGATCCAAAGAAACAACCAGGATCTACTTCCTGGAAACCCTATCCCCAAGCCCTCTGATGTAACACTGAGTGCAGATTACGAGCGATGGAAAGAAGGCTGAACCCTGCGGAAGAAGTCGGTCTACATCGTGGTGTCCTGTAGCCGTCCAGAGTCTGCTGGTGCTTTTGCGTTTAGCAGAGGAAGAGGAAGTTCAGAGGACCGCTTTAGGGTTGAGGGCTTAAGGCTTTTGAGGTGTGAGACTTAGGGTTCCATATGGCTATGTAATGCTTTCAGTCGCACGTGTCGTTATGTACCCGCATTTGCGAACAAATGGCCCCTCTGAAGCACTAGCGGAGGGTCCGCACGTTTTAGGATTTCGAGTTTAAGATGTAAGGAGTGAAGCGTGAACGCTTAACCGTGAACCCCGTATCTTGAGCTCAGTGTCATGCAGGGCTAAGGCCTCAGGGCGCAGTCGAAGGTTAACTTCTAAATCAGCAGTTCGCGATTAAGATATGAAGGATGCGGAACCTAAACGGTCAGGGTTTAGGCGGTTTAACGTTGATTTCTACACGAACTCTGCTTTTGTCCCTGTCAGATGGGAAGTTCAGGAGCTACAGAAAACAAATGATTGTCTGGCGGCGTGGGATTTCGACCAAGTTTCTTGTTTTATGTGAAGCGAGGTTGTAGGTTAAGGGTCGATTTTCGTGGCACAGGTGGCTCTGGCTTTTTCCGTTAATAGGCTTGAGGCATGGCAGCAGATGCAGATACGTTATGAATCTTAAGCCGAAATCTGGTACCCTGCAGCCTCAAACCTCCCCCCTGCCCTCCCATTTGGGCCCACGTCTGATGAGCAATCATATCCTGGCAGCCCCCTGACGCCTGGTTGAGGAACTCACAAATCAGCAAGGAACCCCACAAAGGTCCTACTGGAACAGTTGTTCGGGGAAGGGCAAGTTCTAAACACTGGACGCATAGACCCAATCTCTTGCCGCAAGCTGGTTTAGGTTTAGGATTTAGGGTTTAGGAATTCCTGTGGGGTTTTCGTCCCCCGAAAAGAGTCGTCTGAATTTCCTCTTTCATGCTTCAAGGCTGGACGAACGCAGGGAGCTTGCTTTGCCTAGCCCAGATAAGGTTTGGGGCTTAAGTCGTATGTGGTTTTAGGGCTTGGGGTGTGGCTACAGGGTCCAGAATTTGGGTGGTTTGGGGTTAGGCCGCAGGGGTGTAGAGGCTAGGGCTGTGGGCTGCCGTTTAGTTTAACCACAGGGCTAGTCCAAAAACCCTTCTTTCATACCAAAGCTATACATGGCGCCCAAGTGCTACTTTTAATGAGTCGAGAGTTCTTTGCGACAGTACATGGGAGGCACTTATAGATTTAGATTCTGAATGAGGGATTGCTACTACCTGGGGGCCTGCGCGGAGTTCGATTAAGGCGGTAAAGTCCTAAACTTTGCACCCAACACCTCAAGCTAAAAGTGCTCAGGGCTCAACGTATCTCACCGCCCCAGGCCGCCCTTACTGGGGAGTGTTTAAGGCTTTCTCGTGTCCACATACGTCAGAGAGTACCTGTTACGTTGACAGGAACCATTCCTTGAAAGCCCACGCGGGATATATGTACGTATGTATGCGTATACAACATATATATATATATGTATATACATATACACATGAACTATCTACAGACATGGTATAGTATAGTGTAAAAATGAGTTGTACACATGCGAGCGTGGACATTTACTGGCTTATCCAAGTGCAAGGTGACGTCCCTACCTGGCATGGAAGGAGACCCACCTTCTGGAAATGCCCACAGGAAGTACCTGAGCATCAAGCGCATTCCCGCAGAACAGGGTGCACTTTGCGGTGTGAATCCTAAGTTCAAGATTTAGGGTGCAGTTCCGAGGGCTTAGGGCAGCAAAGTCAGGTCTCACGCAAGAGCACATGGCCCTTCAGCCTTTTAAACAAGTTTGATGCGGGCTCCTGTTTGGGCGTGGGCTTTGTGTTCTCAGTGAAAGCGAGGGGCTACACTTGGTTCTTTTGGACTCTGAAGGAGTATGTACGGGATTGCACGCGAACAGCCGCACATAGCCGCACACCTTGTTTCATGTTGGGCTTGTCTAGGGAGGTTCGTTGCCTGTGTAATCTAAGGCATCTTTTCGAACTACCCCTACAGGTGAACCCTAGCCCTAGCAGGGAGTTATTTTACAAGTTCTATGCCTTCAGATTAGGCTTAACCCCAAACCTCAGCGGCATTTTTCTAAGCATGCATACTTCTCTTTGCTGCTTCGGCTTTAAGGTCCGCCCAGGCTTCCAGATATCAAAGGCTGCCATTTCAAGCGAATTCTTTTTTGGGCTTACAGACTATGTGGTGATGCACCAAAGCATATTGGCATTTTGCAAAAGCCAGTGTTCCTAAATTCCCCAGAAAGTGATTTGGTTCATTTTGATTGCGAAGTCCCCAAGACGAAGAACTGCAGTCCATATTATCGAGAAAGCCAGAAATACCCAACAGGAGCCAGACTTAGTGTCCAAGCTGCGGACGTGAGTCTAGGCCCCGACCGGACTCCTGGACGTAGTAGAGCTTTACTCAGCTCGAAATTCCAAGCCCAACACTCTTTAACCTAGACATGGTCTTGGAACCCTGATTATCAGCGTGAGCTTTATGGCTGCGGTTCGGGCAGGCCACGTCCCAGCATTTGCGGTGTTTACTGCATGAGAATTTGACTCAGGCTGCATCCAAGCTTTTCGCCTGATGTTTTGCAGCATCTGCGGACAAATGAGGGGTCCACTTCGGAAAATGCTGGCAGAAGCATTTGCTTTTTGCCGATGCAAAAAGCCTTCTCAGGTGCCTTATAAGATTGCGGAGTTCATGATTGAGGGGCTTCAGAGTTTTGGGGTTTCACGCTTTGCTGAAAGTGGTGCCCTTAGTTTCCACAGCCACACTCTCACGCTTCCGGTGGTAGCCGGACAGCCAGCCAAGCAGCCGGTGTTCGTTCAGAAAGTGAGTTGAGGTTTTTGGGTTCGGTTTGAGAGCTTAAGAATAATTGCGGGTTTAAGCTCAATCAGGCTGTGGGGTATTTGAGATCCAGTCGCTTCCCCTGAATATTGCACACCCCTATCCCCCAAATTGAACATGTCTTCCAAGAGTTTTGGGTGAACGTAGGAGTGGATGGGTGCTTTAGCCATAATAAGGGATGGGTCTTTGCAATGACAGATAAATGTAGGACCTGGATACAGCTCAGAGCTAGTGATTCCGGGTTAGGGCCTTGGGACTTTGAAATAAGTTCAGTGAGGCCTTAGTCACCACGGGACAGAGTCAATTATGTAAATGAAATCTGGCCGGCGTCCCCTGTTCACACACCTTAGCGACCTTATTAGTCCTCAGCATTTTGCCAGCGTTCCCATGTTTTGGTGGCTTGAGCGTTAGCGGTGGCTGTGTCGGTGGCAATGGTAGTAGCGCGAGGGAGCCTTGAAGCCAATGTGTTCCTAGATTCCCCATGCTCTAAACTTCAACTGACAGAGCCCCACAATCCCGTTGCCATCCGCATGTATCCTGGAGTCTTTCTTGGACACTGTTGCGCATGAACGACCACATCCAAGACCCCCAAACAAAGTCTCACTAGGCAAAGCGCCATTCCGAGGTTGCATAATTGCAGCAAGGAGGAATCCTCCTCACTGTGACATGAACGCCGGCTGTTACGCAGTAGGTTAGCTCTTCTGCGCAATTTTCTCCGCAAAGGGTCCAGAGGCCGAGGACGAATGTACTCCTGACTGAGCGTCGTTCTGCGGTGTTACGTGGTATTGGTAAACTACAAGTTGAGTGGTCATGGTTCAGGCACAGAGTCCACACGAAATTCCCAATGCGAGTTAAATTCAGCGAAAAGCCTTTAAGCATCGTCCGCAAACACATCCGCAAGATTAGACGGAATACCACTCAACTCGGTTGGACCCTTCGATTTTATTGGTCGTTTGCAGGTTCTCCAGCGAAATGGGAAAGTTCCTTGCTGACGGCGTGCTTATTATCTCAGCAGAGAAAAGTGAGAGCAGTTGCGAATCGCTGCAAATCCCAAACCTCAACCCAGACATCCCTAAACCCTGAACTGCTAAAACCCAAGCCCACATCCGGATACCTGCTTCGCATCCTTGGAAATGCACAGGGCAAGGCGTACACTGTGTGCTCATGGTGTCATGGAGGTCTGCTTATGTCCCGTGAAAGGATCCCATCAAAAGAGTGCCTTCAAAGGTGTCTCCACGACAAAGGTTTGGACTTCAACATCTAGATTTTGGATTGAGGGTCCCCCTACATGGCGCCCAGTTTTGCCCACGGCTCACAGTTTATCCTGCACTGCACCCAAAAATCCTGAACACCCCGCACACTCAAACCTAAGCCCTTCGTTAACCTGAACCCTCACCGCTCAGCCTTGAATGCTGATGGTCTAACCTTCGACCTACGCAGAAGAGGCTCAGAACTCAAACCTCAACCTCAAGCTCTCGAACCTCACCCCTTCAGCCCTGAGCCTCGTCCACAGGAAGTCACCAGGGCCGATGTGATTCCTCGGCGCGTGGTGTAGAGCGCCTCTGTGCTCTGTGCTTAGTGCGTGGTTAGGATGCAGGGTCCATACAAGGGTTGTGTACAAGAATTCAGGGTAGAGTATTTGGGATTCAAGTTCTATAATGATTAGGATTAGGGTTTGCCCGAAGTACTGAAAATTCGAGTATGGTTTACAGGGTTAATGGTTTCGGTCTCTGGGGATTTATGAGGCTTGCACAAGAGGCCAGGATGATTCTTTGCTGCAGAGGGTGGATCTTGAAAATTGGGTTCTCAATCGGGGGGGCATCTGGAAAGCTAGTGCAGCAGCATTGCTTTCCCTATGATAGGTCCCCATAATGAGGATTACAGTATTTACGGTCTGTATGGTCCACCTATTTATGGAGATTAAAATTAGGTTGCACAAAGATTACTTTGCAGCAGCCATCGAACAAGCTAAAACCTTCGCTTACAAGGATTATGCAGAAGTGTAACGTCAAAGGTTTAGGGGGTTGGAGTTATGCCTTTGATAACTACCCACTGATACACAGCTGTAAAGTACTGGTGTTTTCATTTCCCTTCAGCGGTTTCTTTTTTCGAAGGAGTCGGTCGATGCTAAGAATATGACGGTTCTATACAGCCCGCAGAGACTAGTTCTTGTAGGCTTTGACGGGTGTGAGGGCATACATGGACATGATTCAGGGTTTGTCCGTCGGTTAGTGTTACTGTGCTGCTCGCTGAACTCTGAATGTAGCGCCACCCGGTTTTCTCACCGACGTCCTCGCAGACATCTCCAGCCTCGGCCAGGGTAACCGGATGCGGCAGGATGGAGAGGCTCTGAGATTCATGGCTCATGTGCTTAGGATTGGGGAGTCCAGATGGGCTACAATGTTCGAATTCGTGCATCCAAGGCTCGCGAATATGATTACTTTTTGTGAACAATTTGCAGAACTCACAGTAAGCTCAAAGTCAAGCCCCTCTGCACCTGATGAAGCACCGGATTTGGGGCCGGCCGCCTCTCTACCTAGAGGCGACGCATGCAATATGTCCAGAGTACTACTCGGGCATGCCAAGGGTGGAAGTGGCAGGCCAACTGCACGAAATGAGTCGGCACAGGTTACCTATCTCGAAGCCTCAATTCGTTTGGCATCAACACTTCGGATGCCATGGAGCCTTTGACTCCCAACCATGCAGTCTTCTGCTCCAAGCATGATTACCACCGGTTGAGGATTGAAGGTTGAGGAGTGGATGCTGGGCATGAGGTTTTGTCTCAGGCACCAGGGTCAGCAGTCTGGAGCCGAGTTCTTTGGATCTGAAATTCGGCCAGCTTAAATCCCCCTGAAGAATATTTTCCCCCAAACCTCGCACAACACCCTACATCCTTAAACAACGCTGAACGCATGGCCAGGGTATGCTCTGTAGCCAGGTGAGTTCCTAGTTTGGATTGCAGTAGTATCCCGCAATACATGCACGTGCATGTAGTTTCTTTGTTGCAAGCAATCAGCACCCCTGTATAATCCGAGCTCAAAATTAATAAGACCGCCCCCTCGATTTCAAGAATTTGTTTTGGGACGTGTTGGGCCTTCCAGAACATTCTAAAGGCAGAGGTGGTTTTGGTTCCAAACAAACCCAGATTTACAAAGGTTTAGTTATTTCCAGACCCTCAAAAACACTAAGGATGTCTTAAATTTGTCCTTGGTTTCAACTGAGGGATGGTAAAAAAAAAAACCGTAATCAGGTTTAAGAGGGAGCCCGTC
>CAJNIZ010044784.1:8307-24226 GCA_905231905.1 Symbiodinium pilosum
GGCTTATTTCATTTAAGCGAGGGTTCAGAGAAGATCCCCAAAACGTGGAAATCGATAGGGGACGCCCTAATTCAGAAACCAAGAGAGAACAAACAAGTAATTTTGACGCCGCCTCATATATATATATATACACATACACATGTAGATAAAAGATTGTATATGAGTATCCTGATCCTGAGCGACCGCCGGCAGTCTCTCTCAAACGTCGCAGCTACGCTGACTCCGACCCAGCAGTCAGCGTGAGTAAAGCTTGAGGAAGGAGGGCTTGGTGTCCTGCATCACCCTAAACACTAATACGGAAGGTAGAATTTAACAGTCATCCCCCGAAGACTCGCCAAGTGCAATGCTGGCGGCCTGTATTCCTTACAGCTCCGCAGAGCTTCGGCATCTGGTTTTGTTTGAGATAAGGGTTTGGCCATTAGGGTTTAGGGATTAGGGTCTAGGGTTTAAGGCTTCAGTCAGGTAGAAGATGCCAGTCCAGCATAGCTGATGTACGGGTTGTCTTCAGAGCAAGTCGCATTCTCAATTCATTCCCGGAGGGGCGAATTAACCAAATACTTGGGTACCTGCACTTTTATTCTATCAATCGTAATAGCATGTAGTAGTGGCCGGTGCCTTGAGGACGTATATAATAGCCGGATACTTGGAGTGCTTGCATTTGGGGGTTTCGGGTTTTAAGGTGTAGGAGTTGGCCTAGGAAGGAGTGAGGATTACTTTGGGTGGGCCGCCTGCTACATCTATAGAGCCCACTTCATTTCAATGCCTCCAGGTGCTGGCCAGGCGTGTGTCAACATGGGTAAAGGGACATGAAATACTGCTAGTGCTCAAGATTTCCAGTGTCAGACGAACCAGAAAGCTAGCCACCAAACCAGGCGTGCAGTCCGTGAAATGGCAAGGCAAAAGATAGACAAATCTCCAACATATTGTAAGCCCAAAGGAACTTCGGCCCATATTGTCCAAGTCACAAACCTGAACCTGCAGCTCTTGCCAACCAAGCGGGAAGAGGATAATTGCCGACGTGTCTACCCCGAAGTCCTAAGCGAGCAGAAGGGCGTGCGTCAGGGTGGGTAGTACGATCTTGGTGAGCACCAATACAACACAGTCGAAAATAAGTTAAGGGCTTAGGTGTCCTCATGCGACGCAGGGGTCCTCATGCCGCTTCACGAGTACTCACAGGTCATAGGGTCTCATGGAGGACCTTAGTGTCACGCATCGACATTCGCACGCCGTGTATACCCATGCATGTAGAACGCGGAGGCTTCAATCCAAAGCCCTAAGCCCTAGGCCCTGGTCCGTTATAAGCTCTAAACCCTTATGAACCCTAAACCCTTATAAACCCTCAGCACTAAAAACTTAAAAGCCCTATAGACCCTAAATCTCCACAAGCCCCAACCCCACTGGATTCGATCTCTCTTCACCCATTGCTCTTCCATCCGCCAGGCCGAACGCAGGAGTTCGGAGGACAACCTTCGCAGCCTGAAGCAGGAATCCGAGGCCATGTAGGGTTAACTTGGGCTAATGTATTATAGGATATTATATGGGGATACATGAAATAACATGGAAACTAGTATGGTATATTTTCATAATGTGGATATATTGGGATAATGGTTATGGAACGTTTCCATTTCATGTTCCATTCCTTTTCCTCTCGATTCTCCATTATAACCCCTATATACCCCTTTAAGAGGACCTATAGAGTTTCCATTTTATTTGCCATCTTCTTCTCCAGTTGATTCTCCATTGCTGCAGTGATCTCATGTACTCTGCCATTGGCAGTAGGCAGCCTTCGACCTTAAATCAAAAGTCCGGGTTCAGGGATTTAGGGTTTTAGAGTTTAGGGCTTTGAAATTTACAGGGTTTAAGGGTTTAGGGATTTAGGGCTTAGGCTCAAAAATCTTGGGGCTCTGCTTCGATCCAGGACTTGTCCAAGATCATGGACGAGGCGCGGCGCAACGAAGAAGGAGGTCTTAACCCTAACCCCTACACGTCTCCATTTGCGCAGGACCTGTAAACTCATGGGTTCCCCTACTACCCTCTTGTACTACACCCCACCTAGTGTTCCCCATAATTTGGGGTTACCCTGGGATAATGAGGGCTTTTCAAAGCTAAGTAAGGCGGAAGATTGGGGGAGGAGATCCGCGAACAATTTAAACACGCAACCCGATGACAAGCAGGTGAAGTCGGACAAGGCGCAGGTGGAAGAGGACTTATTATACGAGTTCCAGGGTTTAGCTCCTAGGAATCTTGTCAAGAGGTTTAGGTTTCAGACGGTTTTATGCTTTAGGGTTTCTAGGGCTTGTAGGCTTTAGGGTTACAACAGTTCGCAAAATGGGTGGTTCTATTTGGAGGTTTCTCGGGATAACTGTTGGTTTCACTGCAGGTCTGATGACTGATTCCACATACTTGAAATTCTCAGCAACCAAGCAGAAAACTATGAGTCTGTTGCCTGGGTCCTTAAGGCTAAGGGTTTAGGGTCTCATTATCCTAAACCCTAAACCCTAAACGTATTTTGGAGCCACTTGGAGGATCCGGGTTTTGAGAACTTCCCATCGCAATGTAGACCTGAGATTTTCTGATCAAGCGGTCTTGAAGTCGAGGCCCCCTCAGGGCCAGCTTAACATGGACCCCCTGAACCCCAAACCGACACTCAAAAACATTGCATTTACTCGCATCCCAAGCACTAAACTTTGCAGCCTTAAACCCAACACCCACAACATAACGCAAAACAAACAAGCCCTATAGGTTAAACCCCATGACCCAAACCTTGAAAGCCTTGAGCCTTGGACTTGGTTAAACAGCCTGGAGCATGTTGCCTTCACGCCTTCCCGTTGCTGCCTGCGTTTGTGCCCATCGTTTTCTGGATAACCTAGAGCGATGCCATTGGCTGATGCGGAGGAATGTCCAAAAATATTGAAACCCGAAATCCTTCAAGACCCCTACATACCCCGATTGAGCTGAAGGGCAACTCTCTGCTGAGAAATTCGCACACATCAGCCGAAGGAGATAACGGCAATGACGAAGAAGATCAAGGACCTTGTTCGCTTTCAAAATGGAGGTCTCAACTTTTTCGAACAGGGGCTTCCCAAAGTAGAGGTAGCTTCAGAACGGTTCTTCTGGGGTATATGGGGACACATCGATCAGCGTTTAGCGATCCTGCCGCAATCTTTAAGCGTGAATCGTAAAACATCTTCCAAACTCCCTTCAAAGAGCCCCTTGCAATTTCTCAATCTAGCGCTGTTCACTGGAGGGCTCAGAGAAGTGAACCCGACGGCCAGACCCGACAGCCGTACTAAACGCAGAGGGTTGCATCCCCATGAATATCCGTATCGTATATGCTCAACAACAACCCCTACAAACATACCCATGAGCAGACCCACTTTCGCCAAAACCATGTACTAGAATCTAGAACCCCTCAACCATGAAACCTCAAGCCCTAAACCCACCTAAGCCCGCCCCTAAACCCTAAATCCTTAAATCCTGAACCTCAAACTCCAAAAAGCAAGCCCAGGAGCTGGATCAGCAAGTTGAGGAGTCAAAGACACAGCGCCAGGATGAGAACAAGGAGTACAAGCAGGCTTTCCTTGAGGATTTAGGATAAATGGGGTTATATTGGGGTTATATAGGGATAATGGAAAAGAAAATGGAAACTACTATAATGTAATAGGGGTTCTATTGGGGTTATATAGGGATAATGGAAAATGAAATGGAAACTACTAAGGGATATATAGGGTTATATAGGGATTATAGGATATATATTGGGGCTATATAGGGATAATGGAAAATGAAAAGGAAGCTGCTATAGTATGATGGGTTATATTCGGGTCATACAGGGATAACGGTTTTAGGTACAGTTTAGGGTTTAGGGTTTGCTAGCGAGCAAAAGGGACTGTCGGGATGATTCTGTGGGCTTAAGGGCTGTTCTTTCGAAGTTGCATTCTCATGACGAATACGACACGTCCACAAATCATGGATTTTTATTTTTTATTGTAGGTATATATGATTTCCTTTACTATTCTTACTACAATCAGGAGTATTAGTGTTATTGCTAGTATTACTCCGTGCCTTGGTTCTCAGGCAATCAATGACAATGTCCGGGCATGCGATCTGCTGCAGCGAGCAAAGGACGGGGCATAACACTTGTTCGGGGTTTACGGTTTAGGTAGCAATTGCAGTAACAGTATGAATAGTAGGTATAGCAGCAATGGAGTAGAATCGTAGAGACCTGTGCACATTTCCTCTTTTTGGAGGCAGCAGTACAGGTCTCAAGAATACACCCAGGTAGCGCAGGTGTTGCGCACATGTGCCCTGAGCAGCTCACCAGTTCGTAGCTCACATCCGGAACGTCTAGCCCGAAAGCCAAGGCTCTGAATTGGGTTCATGGTGTAGGGTGGCTCTGAACCCCAGATCCCCAAACCTTATGGACGCATGGGGCTTTCGCCCAAAATGCTGACCTGAAACAAGCCCCGAAGCTCTCATCCCCAAATTCCAAGCTGCAAACCCTATCAGCCCCAAAACTTCAATCCCAGACCCTGATCTCAACCCTAAAGGCCCTAAAGCCTGTCAAACCCTGATTACCAGTTGATTCTGCATTATTCTAGCCACTGGGGCGCCTAAGCCCTAAGCAGGACAGAAGTCCTAATCCTGGAAACTACAATAATGGGGTCATATGGGGTTTAGGGTTTAGGGTTGGGGTCATATAGGGATAATGGAAAAGAAAATGGAAACTACTATAATGGGTTGAGGGTTTAGATTCAAGGTTTACCCCAAGGCTCCTAGAGCTATTTGGGGCCTTCTGGGGGAAGGTTTGGGCTTTGGGGGGCTAAGGTTTCGGATCCCATTATGAGGGTCCAAGAGCCTTAGGGCATAGGAGTCTAATGCTATTGTGGGTATTTCTCAAAATCATCCCCATAGCATCCCTTATCAGAAATCCCGCAGTCCTCCTTACATCCCCAGATTGTCAAAGGGGGCCGCTTTTTCGAGAAACCCCCATAAACGTGTAGCCTCGTCACTCAAAACCTAACCCTAGGGATCCAAGTATACAAATTTGTAGCTTTAAAGTAATACCTACATTGGGACCTGAAGTCTGTAAATTGTACATACAGTGGGCTATTTGGATCCCTAAGGTAAGCCCGAAACCCTTGGCTAGTCTAACTCAGAGGATCGACTGAGCCGCTTCTACGCCTCCTCGTCCGCGAACGCCAAGGCTAAGCTCGCCTTGTTGGCTGCAGGCTCAGTTCACAGTATGGGGTTTAGGGTTTAGGGCTTAGGGTTTAGGGCTTAGGGTTTAGGGTTCAGGGCTTAGGGTTTAGGGTTTAGGGCTTATAAGGCTTAGGGTTTAGGGTTTAGGGCTTAGGGTTTAGGGTGCTACCTGGAACCATAATAGCCCAGAACAATTTAGGCTTTAGGGTTTAGGGTACCATGATAGCCCAAAACCCATAAACAAAGCCGAATAGGCTATTGCGCCCCATACCTTTGGAGGGCTTAGGGTTGAGGCTTCCTTAAGGGCACAATTAATGAGAGTTTAGGGCTCAGCATTTAGGCTCTAGGTTTTGGGGTTCAGAGTTTGAGGTCGAAGTTTCAGGTTGGGTTCAGTTTGGAGCTCTAAGAATCAAAGTGCAAAAAGTGTAGGCCTTTGCATCACTACGACAATCTCAAGGCCTACATTCCGTGACCTCTTGAGCCCGTCCCGGGCTTCGCCCCCAAACGGGAATCCGAAATTCATAAGCCCCACACCTCAGAACCTACATGCACACCCTAAACCCCAAAGCCTAGACCCTTCGCCTGGATGCGGTGAGGAAAAGGTCCGAGAAAAAACAAAAAAGCCTAGACCCTAAACCCTAAAGCACTATAGGCCCTGAACCCTCAAGTCCAAACCTGAGGCCCAATCCCTGATCCCCGAAATCAACTTCACAAAAGATGAATCTGCATCCAGGGTCCCTAAATTCCAACACCCTTAACCTAGACTTAGGGCCTACACCTAGGGTTTAGGGATTTAGGGTTTAGGGCTTTAGGGTTTAGGGTTTATAGTCCCCCTTATGTAGATATAGGGGTTATATTTTGGGGTTATATTGAGGATAATGGAAAAGAAAATGGAAACTACTGTTTTGGGTTAGGGTTTGGGGCTTAGGGTCCTAATACCTCATCTCAAAAAAACAACCTCAACCCTAAACCCTAAACCTCATTATCCCTACAAAGGCTAAAGTCGAAATCCCTGTTTCTGCATGATGGCAACTTAACCCTACACCCTAATGCACCCTTTTAACCCCCTTATAGTCCCTAGATGACCCCTACACAATCCCTATAGCTTATAATCCTCACCATAAACCCATCATACTGCAGTGGTTTCCATTCTCTTTTCCACTACTACAGCCCGAAACCCTGAGCACCTAAATCCCTAAACCCTAAACCAAAACCCCTAAGCCCTTAATGGTTTCCGTTCTCTTTGCCACTAGCTGAGCCCCCAGAAATAAGCAAAATAACGGCCTGAAACCTCTAAAAATGGCTATTCCTCTACAAATTTTTGGGGACCTTAAACCCTAATTAATCCCTAAACCCTAAATCCCTAAACCCTACACCCTAAATCCCCAATCCCTTAACCATAAATGCATAAACCCTACATCCTTAAACCCTTAAACCTTACTATTCTACATACTTTTGGGGTTTACCCGTGACCCCAATAACCTACAGTTTTATGGGTTATGCCTACTAATTAAGGGGGAACTACAATTAAACTGTAGGTACTTGGGGTCCCCTAAGCCCTAAACCCTAGCGAACCCTAAACCCTAAACCCCAAACCTCATTATTCCACATACTTTTGGGGTTTAGGTATGTGCCGAGGCTCAGAGGAGGCTCCGCCTGCGGAAGATCGCGGCGGCCTTCAGGGCCATCGAGGCGGCAGGCACCGGGGCCGCTGAGGGCGTTGGGGAGGTTTTAAACTCTTTGGGGTTTGAGGTTTAAGGTTTACAGGGTTTAAGGATTGAGGGTTTAGAGTTTAAGGATTCTGGGGTTTGGGGTTGAGGGCTTAGAGTTTAGAGATTCTGGGATTGAGGGTCTGGGATTTCGGGTTCAGGGGTTCTGGGATTGGGGTTGGGGTTGGGGGTTCGGGGGGTGACCCCAATATAGACCCCAATAGAGCAGTCCTTTTTACGGGGACCCCCCAAAAAAGTACCCCTAATTGTAGGAAACTCCCATGTCGCGGATGTTGGAGGCTTATGCAGGGAACAGGGGAGCGACTTGCAGGCTTTGTACGCACTACACCTTCAACACTCCATAAATTTATAGCCTTGCCTTAAAGCGCAGGCAAATATAGTACATTGGGGTTATATAGGGGTTATATTGGGATAATGGAAAATAAAGTGGAAACTACTATATAGTATATTGGGGTTATATAGGGTAGGCAAATATTTGGGAATTTAGGAGTCCTGGGAAGTGCCCATAGTGTCCATTAGGAGCTGGCCATGTTCATAGTCTAGCATGAGTATCGCAGTCGTATCACATGCCCCTTGAGGAGCCATACTAACAGAAGTAGCAATGCTGTCCAACAGTAACAGGCAAGATGGAATTGAAAGTTTGAGTGGTAACAGAAGTAGCAATGCTGTCCAATATAACAGGCAAGATGGAATCGAAAGTTTGAGTCAGAATTGGCAACCTTTGTGACATCAATATACCTTCCTCTGGCTGAGTCGCCTGCAACCTGAGCCCTTGAACCCCAAGCGCGAACCTGAATCCCAATCCCTGAACCCTAAACACCTTACATCTTGATACCCAAGCCCTGATGCCCTAAACTCGGACACCCCCCCCCCCACCTAAATCCGCCTTCCCTAAACCAGAACCCCTACAGCCCCTAAATCCCAACCTCCTGAACCTTACATATGAATCCTTAAGCACTGGCTCTCACAACCTGTCCTAACCTCTGAACCTCAATTTCTACATCCCCCTAAAGCATAGATTCCTAGATTCCTAAACCCTAACCCTAATCCTTCTATCCCAAACTGCGCGGGTCCTATTTTATCATGCTTGGATCTCAAAGCCTAACCTTAGTCCCAGCCCTTTATCCCACACTCTACACACCATACACCTTACGTAAATTCCAAACCCTAGCAGAACCCTAAACCCTGCACCCCAAATTCTACACCTTTAAGCCCTAAAACTTAACTCCTGAACCCCAAACCGTAAACCATGGTAACATCCCCGCATGCATCATATTGTATCCATTAAAGCTTGAGCCCTACGCCAACCCTAAACCCCAACCCGTCAGCGCCAGGTGCGGGCCTACGCGTGGCCAGCGAAAAGTCGGCTGCGTGGCCGGCGGCCCAGGAGGCGCCATGGACTGGGAGTTGCCTTTGTTGGGGGTTTAGGGTTTAGGGTTTTGGGTACCTGTTTTAGGGTAGTATACGGTCTAGGGTTTAGGGCATGGGTAACTTTCTTTACAGAAATGGTGGGGGCTTAGGGGTCAGGGCTTAGGTTATAGGATTTAGGGTTTAGGAGAACCCAATGGAACATGGAATGGAAACTTGGATTTTGTCCTGGCTCTGTCACTCTGCATGTGGGGCCATGAAGTTGCTCCCCAATGGAGAGTAAGATCAACATCTTGTTTGCGTTAGAGTATCTCAGAAGAAGAAGAAGAAGATGTATAATGTATAATCCTTCTTAACTTTTGGTCGACCGCCGAAAGATACTACCCACTTCAGATCGCTAGAGCTGACGTGCCTGAGGATGTCGGGGTTTCGTTAAAAGATTTAGGGTGGGCTGAGGTTACCTAGTAACCACCAGTAGGTCAAGCAGCAGTAAGTCAACCCTAACCCCAAAACCTATAGTGCCCCTTAATTAGATAGAATATGGCTTTGGGCATATTGTAATGAGACCCCCATATTCTATCTACTTAAGGGGGACTTTTATCCCTAAACCCTAAATCGTAGTTTCCATTTTGTTTTCGATTATTATCCCAGTATAACCCCAATATAACTACCTAAGGGGGACTATCAACCCTAAACCCTAAACCCCATATAACCCCATTGTAGTAGTTTGCATCTTTTTTTCAATATCCCTATAACCTAGTCAGCCTAAACCCTAAACCCTATACCCTAAGTCCTAAGCCGTAAGTTAAGCAGCAGAAAGCAACTTTGTGCTGCCAGGCCCCGCAGAGCAACGACGATCTCCAGCTTACGGAGATCGGGGCTGCTCCCAAGGCAGGAGCTTTTTGCTGGTTTAGGGTGTAGGGTTCAGGGTTCAGGGCTTCAGGGCTTAGGGATTGGGCTTCAGGGTTTAGGGTTCAGGGTTCAGGGCTTCAGAGCTTAGGGATTGGGCTTTAGGGTCTAGGGTTCGGGGTTTAGGCTTCAGGGCTTAGGGGTTGGGGTTTAGGGTTCGGGGTTTAGGCTTCAGGGCTTAGGGATTGGGGTTTAGGGTTTAGGGTTCGGGGTTTAGGCTTCAGGGCTTAGGGATTGGGGTTTGGGGTTCAGGGTTCGGGATTTAGGCTTCAGGGCTTAGGGATTGGGGTTTAGGGTGTAGGGTTCGGGGTTTAGGCTTCAGGGCTTAGGGATTGGGGTTTGGGGTTCAGGGTTCGGGATTTAGGGTTCAGGGCTTAGGGGTTGGGGTTTAGGGTTCGGGATTTAGGGTTCGGGGTTGAGGGTTTAGAGTTTAGGCTTTAGGGGTTGGTAGGGAGTACAGTATATCAGGACTATTTGGGATTATTTTCCTTCGTTTGCTGCTAAAAGCCAGGAAAGCTTGTTATACATTTTAGGATGTCACGAGAGAAGACAATAAGAAAAAAGAAAGGTGAGTTAGGAACTTAAACATAATGTAGTCACATTTCACAAGAGTGTATGGCCTTTAATTCGATTATGATTGGAACCTCTTGAGCCAAACCCAGTAAAATCCATGAGAGGATCTTTGCTCACCTGGGGATGATAATACCGCCTGTGGGATTATGGACGAGGTAATCGGCCATTCCTATACAGGTTTTGGTAATGGGGAAGTAAAATGGATGTTTGGCGGACTTGTAGTAGGGAGTATAGGAATGGTCCTCTAATCTGGATGAGGTAAGCGGTTATTCCTATGCTGGTTGAGGTAATGGGGAAGTAGTAGTGATATATTGGGTGAGATATAGGGGGGAATACAGGAATAGTCTTCCAATGGGTAGGCTGGTGGGATTTTCCAAAATGGGCAAGGGCTCCGCTCATTTACTAGATTCCCCAAGGTAAAGAAATATTAAACAGGCTGCTGACCCCCAGTGTCCTAATGCGGAATTCCTTATAACAGGGAGAACACGATCGTTTTCGTCTTAGTCATCGTAGGCCAGGTTCAGTGCAATGCTATGTCTTCTAGAGCATGATTCCGTAGTTTCCTACATAAATTCAGGATCATCGGCAAAAGTATTCGAGTAGGATGTGTGAAAATACTGTCAGCTCCCACAGGGATTCGCACTTCAAGGCACAAGAGCTACGCGTAGGACAAGGTTCCGTGTCGTGGTCTGTGTGTAGTAGTCATCACCATGACACTCTTGACACCTTCCCCCAAGTAAATATCAATCACCGCAGGCCTTCGCTTCTGTGCATTGCCATCAGTTTGATGTTGCAAACGCACCACAATTGCCTTCTGTGCAATGTGAAGGGAAGTCCTGGCATGTCCTGTCACTTCCCATTTCCAGTTGTCTCTAACATTGCCATTCGCAAAGGTTCCATGTAGGTATATTGTACAGACTTAGGGCCCAAAGGGGTTCCCATATACCTATCTTAAGGCCTAAGTATATACCAAATAGCTGCATGGGAGCCCTTTGGGATTGTTGTTGTGCCTAACTTTACTGCTAGCAAAGAGAGAGGCATGGCTTGCGCATAAGCCCCTTCCTACTATTATTATTACTATGTGTTTTTACATTGCTGCTATTTCTGCTTTTACTGTCATTATTACTATTACCATTACAATTACTGAACACATCTTCAGCCGCTGAGAATCAGACTTCGCTACTGAAGAGGATTGGTACCCCGTAGGGGCATAGCCAGTGCATAGAGCAGCGAGGTCTTGTCCACGGCTTGATGAAGATATCGTGGTGGCTGAAATGCTTTCTGCTTCCCTTGAGCAGTGTTGTCTGCAAAGAGTGCGAGGGTCCGCGGCACGCGCTGGAGTTTGAGCAGAAGGTTATCCGGGGCAAAGGTGGGCGATCAAGAATGCCATCAACTTCGGATGGTTAGCAGTGAATGAAGTTAAGGGCTGAGTTACACAGACCAACAGTGTTACGTAAAGACCTCCACAGGGATCATCTCCTCCCCTGCTCAGTAGCCACCAGTACTCAATGCCTCCTCCGAGCTGGAAAGCGATCCTGTGAAGGATATGAGAAGAGCATGCCGCCAAACTTTGCCTCAAAGGCTGACCCTGTGGATGTTCAAGTTCAGTTTTACTTTGCCAGTTTTGACGGTGTGGATGAGCAGCACGAGTCAGTGAGCGTTACTGGATATTTGAGAACTTGGTGGATGGACCCCAGGCTAGCTTTTGCTACGAACTCGACAGATTCCTGCGTGGAAGCGCTTACGGTCCCGGGCGATATGCCGTGGATTCCGAAGTTACATATCTACAACTCCATCAAGTTGCTTGCCTGTACGGTGGCCTGTGCAGAGGGCGAGGTTGGGGTTCCCATTGATGGTTTAGGAAACCTGCTTTTGGGTACTGTAAAGAACGCCAAAGACACACCAAAAGGTTGGTAGTAGTCATTGCGCGTGCGGTAGAGGTTCGTCTCAAAGAGGCGCTCTTTCCGCACTGCTGGCACCAATCCTTAGCTCACACCAAAAGGTTGACAGTGCAAACAACTTTGTTATGAAACCCATAATTCTATTAACAAGAATGGTAGTAATATTCTTACTCGCTGACCCCGGCGATCGCCGTCAAAACAGCACCCGGATTATTCGCTGCCGTTCTTAGCACAAGAAGCTGCTTCTTGGTTGGGTTAGGAAGGGGGGTGGGCACGGGGGTGGGCTGGGGTGGGCTGGGGTTGGCTGGGGGGACAGTGACGTACCGGATGGACAGCACCATGTGCATCGGCACACAATGTCAAAGTTAGGATTCAGAACTTGCAGTTTGGAAATATGGAGTTGTAACGCACAACTATGATGTTGACGTGTTGGGCTAGTCACGTTTTCAGAAGGAGGGGGAGATTGTAGCGCCTCATCATGCTGCCTTTGCGCGATGTGAAAGATGGGTTGGCTCTCATCATATGTTTCTGCTTCGAGGGTTCACTCCCTGTACAGTACATTATGCTGCAACCTTGCACAGAAGTTGTGACCTGCAATTTGTGGTGCTTGTCATTGCTTGCCGTTTGTTTTAAAAAGCAAGCTGGTTCCAGAAGTGACGTGGATGCGTTCCCGTGTCCGTGCTTCAACCCGAAGTCAAGCCAGTGGCTGTGACAAAATCAATTCGCAGCAGGAAGCTGTACTTTCCTGAACATTATATCTTGAGAGCCACCCCCAGAAAAAATCGGGGTTCTCGCGCGTAGGACACCTCGGTATCCCGAAAAGTTTAGGTTTCCATGTGCCCGAAATCACGCGCGCGCCAGCGTTTTGTCGATGGGCGGCGGCAAACCTAGGGTTCTGGGCGTATTCTTAAGAACAGGTATGGGACTAGTAGGTTTAGGGTTTAGGGTTTAGGGGTAGTAGTAATCGCAGTAGACACCCGAGGTTGACCTTCGAGAAGGATGGAGCTCTTACCACAGTGCACTCTAATGGTACAATTTTTCACTCTGTGGCTGTGCATGGAAGTCTGAAATGCGCAATGCAGTTCCACCGCATCTGTTATCTCCTTAGGAACATTTTTGTATTTTTAGTACGGTGTAACCTGCCGGAATTATGAAACACACTGATGTTGTTATTATTGGTTATGGTTTTCTATTTTGTTGTCGTTCTGTGTTCTTTTCTCATCTAGGTCTAGGGGGATTACAGGCATGCCCTATGACTCTCACGGCTGCTTCATCAAGCTGGGGTGTTACTCTGAGACCACACGCTCGATCCGCATCCGACCACGACATGGATCACCTGAGAAGTACATGAACTCGATTCTGGGGTCTGTTGCAGAACAGCTGGATTGGAGTTTAGGGCTTAGGATTTAGGATCTAGGGACAACTGAGTTGCTGCTGCGGAAGTTACTTGTAGGTTGAATTACCAGGACGTAAGAATAATATGTAGAAAGCCCGCTTAGTTTACTCTACACCTACATTGTTGCAACGAAGCCTCGGCTCCCCAAAAGCCACCCAGGCAACATCCCGTAGTTCATCCCAAGAACCCTTACCTGGTCGCTGTATGGCTACCTGAGCTTTAGTCTATACTCCTAGTATCCCCCTCTATAACTTCTATAATATTCCCTTATATCATCCCCTATACCCCCTTTAAGGAGTTTACACTACAGCTCACATGAGACAGCAAGGAGTTGATGGCCCCTAAACGTCCAACCCTCAATCCTAAAGCTCGAATCCTAAAGCTTGAACTTCGAACCTTGAATAGTATATTATAGTATATTGTAGTAGACTATAGTATATTATAGTATATTGTAGTATATTATAGTATATTATAGTATATTAATCTAATGCCTTAAACCTCAAACCTTTACCAAACTTCAAACACGAACCCCTAAGCCCAGCCAAGGACGGGTGTGGCTGTAGTTGGAGACAGGATGTACTCGCCAACCTGGTTCATAGAGGGCGAGCAGCAGATCCTGAATCCCGGCATCCGCACTGCGCATTATTGGCCAGATCTGGGAGGCTACACCGACATTATCTTCCTTCCTTTTCAGTTTTCCCGCCGCCCAGGCTACCTTACGCGAATGGTGCTGGTGCCTGGGCTCTTGTGGAAAGCCAGGTGAATTAGAAGGTGTGAGAGGGCTGAAATGGCTCCAAAGGCTGTTGGCCAGGTGTTTAGCTTGTATTGGTTATCTGGGTTGCTATTAAGGAACTTAAGTTAAGGTACTCTATTGGGGAAATCCTGTTATTTACGGATACCCATTATGGTAACTTAGTTTAAGTTCCTTAGCAGCAACCCAGTATAACTAGGTGTGCTTCAGAAGGTCAGCAGCAGAGCCTGTCCATACCTAACAGTAAAGGACGCTTTGTATCCCGATCCTCCATAATCTGGGTTGCTGCTCAGGAATTCAAACTAGGTTACCACAATTTGGGTATATAGTGAATAATAGGTTTGGGTTATTACAGTCACCCTAAAGCCCAGATCCCCTATTATATCCTCATTATAGTCACTTAGCTTAAGTTCCTCAACGACAACCCAGTACTTGGCGCCAAGGTACCCTCCTGGCTGTTCCTGATCGTCAGCTACACGGGCTTCTTCATTGACCCTAAGTTTCTTGCAGCGGTTTAGGGTTTAGGCGTACAGTGTTGAGCCATTTGTGGAACCCCTAGAGCCCTAGAATCATTTGGCAATGCCAACATATCTCTTCAGACTCTAGCTTAAACTGGACCTAAAGAACACATGTACACCCAATAACCTAAAACTAAACCCCAGCTCCGAAGGGATCCAAGTGTACAAATTTGGCGCTAAAGTCTGCAAATATTACCGAAATTGGCTGTTTAGATCGCTAGGGTTACGCTATCAACCTAGGTACCTCAGTATTACCCTTTTGCCCTTTTTATTTCGGGTCTCGTTATTAAAGCTGAACAGTAGGAAAAAGGGTACCTTTATTATTAATGCGTGACTGGGGAACCCAGTAACCCTCAACCCTAAACCCTACACCCTAAACCCTAAACCCTGAACCCTACACCCTAAACCCTAAACCCCAAACTCTACACCCAAAACCCTAAACCCTAAACCCTATCAAACGCTGAACAGGGCGGCGCCTGCCAGGGCCGCGGTGGCCTTGCTCCCCATCCTGATCATGCGCTCACTGCAAGGCTTCGTCTTCTCCAAGATTCCTGAGGCCTAGAGTTTAGTGTTTAAGGTTGAGGGTTTAGGGTTTCGGTTTCAAGGTTTAGGGTTTAAGGTTTAGGGTTCAGGGTTTAGGGTTTAGGGTTGAGGGTTCAAGGTTAGGGTTTAGGGTTTAGGGTGAGTTTAGGGTTGCAGGTTCGGGGTGTAGGGCTCGGGGCATTGGGTGTAGGGCTCGGGATTCAGGAAGTTTCTCAAAGTTGGGGCCTATGCCCCCAAAATCTGGCTTTTCAGAAACGCCTAGGTTGCAACGTGCGTTTGGCTCATTGACTACCTGCTGAGCTCCATGATCATGTGCTGCTATGCCGCTGTGCACCTAGCAATTGTGCAGCTGATCTTGAATCTGGATTGCAGTTAAGGAGATTAAGCCTATAGTTACCATAGCAGGGAAAGCCGAATATTTTCTACATACACACATTAAGTGCTATAGCTCCATATCGTTGTAAGTTGCTTTGCTGGGTTGTTTTTTTGAGGAACTTAAGTCAAGTAACCATATAAATGGTATATGGTGTATAATGGGGTTTCCCTGTTATAGTAACCCCAAAATCCTAAATACCTTATATACCCTTATCATAGCAGCTTAATCAAAGTTCTTCAACAGCAACCTAAACCCTAAACCAACCCTAAACCCTAAACCCTAAACCCTAAAACCCTAAACCAACCCTAAACCCTAAACCCTAAACCCACCCTAAACCCTAAACCAACCCTAAACCCTAAACCCACCCTAAACCCTAAACCCCTAAACCCTTGTTGAGCATCCCAGGAATTGGGAAGATAAGGCCGACAAAAATCAGGACCGGCTCAGGAAGGTTTCTGGCCTTCTGTTAAGGAGCCCTATGGTTTAGGGCTTGGGGTTTAGGGTTTAGGGTATGGGGGGGTTTTAGGGTTTAGTCCTATTTTTTTAGGGCTTGGGGTTTAGGGCTTAGGGTTTAGGGTTTGGGGAGTCCTCGGGATATTACCCCCCATAATGGAGAATCAAATGGAAAAGAAAATGGAAAATGGACTGGAAACTG
>CAJNIZ010044784.1:24326-48121 GCA_905231905.1 Symbiodinium pilosum
TGGATTTTCATGGTGTTTAGGGTTTAAGGTTTAGGGTTCTAGGCTTTAGGGTTTAGGGCTCAGGCTTTAAGGCTTAGGGTTGAGGGTTTTAGGTTTTAGGGTTTAGGGTTGTGCGGTTTAGGATTTAGGGTTTAGGGCCTGGGGCTTAGGGATAATTACCAATAATATGGTTCCATGTTCCTTGTATAATTATAGTATATGGAATCTCAAATGGACCTCAAAATGATATTGGGAATTATTTGGGCCCCCTGCATTATAGTAGTTTCCATTTTCTTTTCCATTATCCCTATATAACCCCAATATCATACCCCTATAGTCCTTAGGGGTTTGGAGTGGGATTTGGGGTTTTAAATTTTAGGCACCCTAAACCCTGAACCCAAACAATAAACCCTAAACCTTAAATCCTAAACCCTAAACCCAGGGGTTACCTCATACTGGCAACTTGCTTTGAGGTCCTTAAGAGTATCCCAGGTTGAACAGACCGCGAGAAAGCTCATTAAGGAGTCCAACGACAAGGATTGACAAGGGTTTAGGGTTTTAGGGTTCAGGGTTTAGGGTTTTAGGGTTTATAGGGTTTTAGGGTTTAGGGTTTTAGGATTTTAGGGTTTCAGGGTTTAGGGTTTAGGACTCCCAAAAGACCTCAAGGGTTCTAGGGTTGTACCCCTAGGGTTGTACCCCTGGGTTTGGGGATCCGTTTAGGGAATGCAAGGGATTACAATGGTGAATACAAGGGTTATACTGGGGCCATATTAGGAAAACCAGTTAGGGGAACGACCTTAGGGGTACAACCCTGGAATCCTTCAAGACCCCTGTACCTTATAGGAGTTGTATAACAAGCTTATGGAAAACCCTAAACCCTAAACCCCCAAACCCTAAACCCCAAACCCACCTGTAAGCTATGGGCTTCTAAAGGAGAAGCTTGTTGCCTTGCTGCTTGACGACTACGTGCCGAAGAAGATGGGCGACGGGACACTGGTGTCTTACATGGCCAACCAGGAGACTGGGTTGCTGTTAAGGATCTTCAACCTAAGTTATCATTCCCATGAACTTATAGTGTTCGCTACATATATGTATATATATATGTATATACACATACACGTATATCCGCATGTAATGCGAAGTTAGTTCAAATTCCTTGGCAGCAATCCAGGAAAGTGAGCCCAAGCGGGAGCGAGGCTTATCCATGAGTGAATGGTCGAGGACATCCTCAACGAAACACACGGCCACGTCACCAATGCAGTCGTGGCCACAATCACCGCGCACAGCTGACGAGTCCACCATGGATCCCCTGCTGGAGGAAGACCCGGCGGCAATTGGAATAAAGACACTTGCTGCTGCAGGTGGAAAGGAGGTGGTAATAGGCGATAATACTTACATTGGGCCCAAAAGTCGATAAACATTACTTACTGAACTCCATAAATTTACCTGGATGCTGCTATTTGGATCCTTAGGGTTTGTGCCCTAAACCCCCAACCAAACCCTAATCCTAACCAAACACCTAAACCCTGAACCCTAAACCTTAAACCCCAAACCGGGATGGTAGGGATCCAGCCCTCCACTGTGTCTCAAGCACCAGTAAGGACGGAGGAGCACTTCGCTCTCAACGTCAGGCGAAACACCGCGTACTCCCCCATCAACAAGAAACAGACTACCGAGGGGGACGTGGAAGTTATCCGCTATTTGCTCAACCTTTGGCATGAGGAGAGTGTTTCTCAAACTCTGCCTTCCATGATTCCTAACCCTAGGGATCCAAGTATACAGACATTACTTATATTGGGCCCTAAAGTCTAAAAGTACTATGTGGGCTCTTTGGATCCCTAGGGTGACAAGTAGCTCTATAGACCAATCCCTGTGTTTCCCTGAGGCATCGCTGGGGCCCTTGGAAAACAATACTCGGTTGCTGTTAAGAAATTTAAATTAAGTTACCATAGTAATGAAACCTCCATTTTGTACTACATAGCCAGAATATTGTACCCCCTAAACCTTAATAGCAACCCAGACTAGGAGGTGCCAGAACCGACAGCCACTCCAGAGATGATTCGAAAGGTCATGACCAGGTTGGGGGTTGAGAGTCAGGGCTCCCAGATGTAGGCTTTAGGGTTTGTTTAGGGTTTTAGGGTTTAGGGTTCAAGGTTCAAGGTTCAGGGTTCAGGTTCAAGGTTCAGGGTTTAGGGGTTTAGGGTTTCAGGGTTCAAGTTGTAGGGTTTTAACAGGAGGTTCACAGTCAGGGCGCCCCGCCATGTTATGAGCTAGGTCCTTGTTTTTGTGAGATTTTGTTTGTGAGTAGAAGTAGGAATCCTCCGGCATGTTGCTGAGTGTACCTGTTTCATGCCCACTTGGGGAGACCATAAATGAAAAGCCGAAGCAACACAAGTATAGAAACCCCGAAAATGAAACCCTTATTATTATTGCAACTGTGACGTTACCATTTCCGCTGCCATTCCTTAAGGGTCCAAGGACTCAACAAATTGGTTTCTAAGGCCTGAATATCATAATTTGAAAGGTATTTGGGACCTAAGAGACCCTAACATGTGGCTCTTTGGCGACCTGAAGGTTTAACATCTACATGACTACCAATGATGCCGCAAGCATCATGTGCATGTTTCTTCGGGACAAGGGCTTCGACACCCCGGGCGACGTCAGCGAAGTGCGCATCATTTTTTCACTGTTCATGGAGCTTCTACTGGACATAGAGAAGCTTATCTGCTAAGTGGGTGACTTTTGACTTTTTGGGACTTAGGGTTTAGACGCGCTACATAGCCCAAGCTAAGCCACAAGGACCGCTCTGAAGGAGCCCTAGGTACTGGACACCTAATGAAATACGTTTAGGGTTTTAGGGATTTAGGGTTTAGGGCACAGCGTTTAGGATTAAGGGTTCGACTGGACACCTGAGGAAATACAGGGTGAGGGTGAAGCCGCTCCCCTGGGTTCTGACGCCTTTTTCACAGGCAGCTCCATTGTCCACACGGCTGGACGTGGGATTGCAGATTGCTTTTCCACTATGTGTTGTCCTCCACGCTGGAGTCTTCTTTTCCCTAGTCGGCGCCTATCCTCAAAACCCCGAAGTGGGTTTAGTCGCTGACCTCAAGAGCATTATGCTCTGGCAATGATTACAATGCGCTCTTGCCTACATCTGAAGGATGTGGTAAAGCCACCTGGAAGTTTCCCAAAATAGGGGAACCCCAATATAGATCCCAAAATGCTTTTAGTCCTTAGTATTGAGACCCTAAAAAGCACCCCCTAATTTTGGGAAACTCCCACCTCTTTTAGGCCGGAGACATCCAGGCACTATCACTATCAGATGACAAATCGCGAGCTGAGCAACTATTCAGAGCTGCGGCGTGCTGTGGATTATGCATTGCTATATGCTTTGCAGTGTGTGCTTAGACGGTGTCTATACAGGGGGCTCTACGGGATAATTGTAGGTGCGCAGTAGGGATCCACTCCCCCAGTTCCCCTGAAGCACTGGTAAGTCCCTGCTGGCAGGGCTTCTCCAAGTACGAGAAACAGGAGTCAGGCTCCACGGTGACGGCCATGCTGGACACCATCGCCTAGGGCTCGGATTAGGGTTTAGGGATTGGATTTAGGGTTTGGGGCTTAGGATTTATCCCCCACATAGGGTTGAGGGTGGTTTGCAGGGCATAAAGAAACGTAGGATGTAATTGTTGGGGATTGTGTAGGGGCTACGTATTGTGGGATTCATGCGCTTCCTTCTAACCGCTGCAACGTCAGAATGGAGCAATTCAGGAAAATAGAACGGATATTGTGAGTGCAGGCTGCGGGTGTGTTGTGGGTAAAATCCCCTGGGATGCAACTAGCCCGATGTAGGTAGCATGTACAGACTTTAGGGCCCAATATAGGTATTATTTGTATACCTGGATCCATGTACACCGCTTGTATAACCCCGTCTAGGGTTAGCGTCTCCGAGTAGTTGGGAGGTTGGGAGTAGCCGTGGTCAAGCTGTAGGTTCCGTCGTCGGTCTCGATGACCCCAAAGCAGATGCCTGAATAGCCGGAAACGGTAGTTTCCCTTAATAGGGGGACCCCGATATTATGGAGCCCCAAAGACTATGATCCTAAATCTGGGACCCCCAAAAAGGTACCCCTAAATTTGGGAATCGCCCAGGGACAATAGCAATGTGTGAGTTATAGGAATTGGTACCCGAAGGCTTGTGGACGGCAAGTAGGGAATGGAGCAATGGCTCCCTGCAGTAGTCAGTAGTCCGTATGTAGTCTTGAACAACTGCTGACCCTCAACGCTATAAATCATGAAGCTCGCCCACCCCAATCCTCCCCCCCCCCCCCACCCCGTAAACTCACTAAGTTGCACTGCATCCCTAACGCATCCGAGATTGAGAGGCAAACTCCTGCTTGAAATGAGCACCTCCGTTTCCTGGGGTTGGGGTTTTGAGATAAGGGTTTACATGAGCTATAGTCCGTCTCCGAATATCCCCCTTATATCCCCTATAGTACTCCGCTATATAATCCCCTATATAACCTCCATTAATGAGTGTAGAGTACAGCTCATATGCGGGCAGGGTTTGGGGATTAGGCTTTGAAGGCTGGCAATTAGGGATGAGGGTTCAGGTGTTCCACTCCTCCAACTCCGAAGAGTCAGTAATTTTCACATGCAATTTAATGGCCAAGATCATTTTGCCAGTTCCGCAGATCCATTGTGTTTGGAAGTTCAGGCTATATGTACTCGTAACGTGGTAAGGGCGTAGCTTTTATTCGGTTATTTCCCTGAACCTCCAAGTCGGCCTTCAACAGTTGTATCAAAGCATGACCTCAAACCTTGGCACATGCTATTGCTAGCATTGTGGAAAGCATTCAGCCAAAAAGCTACCCATCTTCTGGGGTGTTTGGTTTAGGGGGTTCCCAAAATGGGGGCGTACCTTTTTGTGGGTCCCCATAATAAGGGTTATCCTCTCCTTGGGCTCAGCGCTTTGAACGCTGAGGTGGGGGACCTTGGAAAAGAGCGCAAGGCAAGCTTCTTTGCCAGGTCATGTTGGTTCTGTTCTGGAAATTGAGAGTCAGAGTCGGGTAGCTAGAATCTATTGCCCCACTTATGTAGACAGAACATGGGGTATATGAATACGGGGATCTTATTATAATATATCCAAAGCCATATTCTATCTACTTCAGGGGGACTATAGAATGTGGGCTACATCAGCCTGGTAGTGATTCTTTCACGCTCATCATTTAGTCGCTATACTAGAGAAACCCTACACCCTTAGCATCCCGCGACTCAACGCAAGCACTGGCGGCTGAACTCAGGTGAGCTACAGACCCACAAAAGCAAGTAGCTGGCAATGCAAACTGCAGGGCAAAGCAGTTGGTCCAAAGCAAGTACTGATATTCCCTTGCAAAAATTCGGGACTTTAGCATGAAGATTGCTGCCAGCAGCAGTAGGCCTTGCGCTGCTTGGCCAGCTGCTCCAAGCATGTGTTGAGAGATTGCAAGCCTACCCGTCGCCCCCAATTCCTGCAGACCAGAAACATACCTTGCAAACGGATCCCATTGACATCTTGGGCTGTGCATGTCGGTTGCTCCTCACACCCACTGATGGCGAACACAGGGAAGGGGACGAATTATACTAGGCTTCATACAACCCGCGCGGCTGTAAACCCTAAACCCTTAAACCCCATAAGATTCACTAAACTGCTATCAGTGGTGAGGGTGCCACCTGGCTCCAATACAAGAGCCCGGGCCTTGGTTCATATGAACCAAACTCCATACACGCCAATATCCCTACATACAGGTTTAGGGCTTAGGGCATAGGGTCCCTTGGAGTCCCGTGCGAGAGAATCCCAGAAATTTGAAGGCTCTGGGTATGCCTGAACCGTACTTGCCTAAACCTTCATTGCCGAAATATCAACCCCTAAACCTTACGGTAGTTGCCTAAACACCAATCGGCCCTACTCCCTGAACCTTAATCCCAGACCCTTCAACCCGAGCTCCCCAAACCCTGAACCCTAAACCCATGCAGGCCATGGATACGCAGGAGGCCGACGCCCAGGAGGCTTACGAAAAGTTGGCCCAGGCTGCGCAGCGCTTTTCATGGGAAAAGTTGTTTTCAAGGGCTTATAGGGTTTAGGGCTTACAGGGCTTGGGGTTTAGGGGTTTAGGGTTTCCATGCAGTTTAGGGCTTAGGATTTAAGGGGTTTTGTAGCTGAGAACTCAAATGTTGGGTGTTCCATAGGTTCAGTTTGGCCCCCGACATTGCACAGGTGCTTTTTATTCTTTCATTGGGCTATAGCATTTTGAGGAGAAAAGTACAGTTTTCCTGTGTTCAACCAGTCAAAAGCACCCAATGAGGTACTTGGGGAGGTTTTGGGGTGTTTCGAGCCGCGCGCAGTCGTTAGATTGTGAAAGCTCTGGCTATTGACCTGGTAGTGCTCCCGTCAGAGAGATCTCCACAAAGTGATTCCCTGGCCATCCGGAAGGTGTTGAGCAAAGCCTATCAGGCGAATCTCGAATGTGCATCACGCTACAACTCACACGATAAACGCAGCTAGAGTACTGTGCAAGGACAAGTTGAGCACATATTGGGAGTAGTGCTGCCTTCCTGCGCTTGCGTCGGCTTCACATCAACACCGAGCAGTCTCATCCGCCCTGCATACTGAACCAGGTGCATTGATGCCAAAAGTTGTTTATCCACCTACAAAGCTGATGCTTCAAACATACTAGCCTGAACGATGTTACATCGCAAGTCACCTGGAAGCCTGGTACATGTGCGAGACCGAGTATCATCCCGACCCACCTTTGATAACCTTTTGCTTTCATGTCTTGAGTCTCAGCCTGCTTGAAGGCTAGGCTTGAAGGGTCAAGGGGGCTTGGCAACTAAGAACCCGGTTATCCCAATTATTAACCTACTTACGAAGTCCCCTCACCGTATACCCTAAACCCTAAATAACATGGTAGATTCCATTTTCTTTCCACTACTAAGTCTGCCTGACCCTGCACGTAGATCCTGCAGCTTGAGTTTGTCTCTGCTAGGACACTGAAGTAGTAAAAGGTTTGGTTTAGGGCTTAGGGTTGTAGGGTTTAGAGCCTACGGAGCTGGGTTTAGTATGTTTGGCCTCTTGTTGAGGCCCCCTGGTAGTATGTTGGGGAAAGGCAATGGGGACAGTGCTGTTGCAAACCAGCCATATGGGTGTTGTTATACTAATTAGGGTTGCTGGAGTGTTGCTACTATGGCTTTTTCACAAGTAGCTTTCGTTGCCAGCTCTTGCTGCCAGGGTTGTCATTGGAGTCGTTGCTGGAGTAATGATTGTAGTTTATATACCCAAAGTTGTATCTTCTTGGGACGTCGAACAGAGACCCATCCCACCTTAGAAGCCCCACGTTCTCCTGTTATCCTGAGACCTGGGCATATATGCCCTCTCTACAAATTGCGAAACCACGAATTCACTCGCTAGCCAGCTTACCCTGTTGTTGAGCAAAGGCCCGTGCTCCCTTGACCCTACACTGCAAACCTATGAACCCCTCAAATTCAGAACCCCAAAGCCCCTAAGCCTCTGATCGCCTCAGCCTAAAATTTAAAATCCCTGAACCCCTAAAACCTCCATGCCCCTCAACCCCTAAAACCTCCACACTCCTCAATCCCTCCTGAAACCTCCACGCCCCTCAGCCCCTAAAGCCTCAGAACGTTTCCCTCAGGATCCAAATAGCCCAATGTAGGTAATATTTGTAGACCCTTCATACGCCCAGTTTCCGTTTCATTCTCCATTTTCTTGTTCATTTGATTCTCCATTTGTATCAGTACGATTTGTATACTTAGATCCCTAAACTTAAGCCCAAAATCCTAAACCCTAAACCCTATACTTGGACCCCTAGGGGTTCTGCCAGGACGCCCAACGGAGCCGCGAAGAGACCACCCGGAGCCTCGCTGAGAAGTCGGGGGCCGCTGGCTCAGAGGAATCGGTTTGGGGTTCTTGGGGTTTAGGGTTTATAGGAGTTTAGGGGCTTTAGGATAGGTTAGGAGAGGACCCCCCCACCCTGTACTGGCGGTAAAAGAGTAATTGAACAGGACCCAAATATAATTGCCTTTACCCTTCATAGTCACCAATACTGGGTGGGGTGTCTACCTAAGGTATCGGGTAGTACAAATGGAAAAGAACATGGGAGTTACTTGTCGGGGTTCAGGGTGGAAGGTTGGGGGATATATACGACAATAAATGGAGAATCAGATGGAGTAGAAAATGCAAAATGACATCGTACTAACCCCGGGATCCCCATCCGCTTCGTACAGGGACCCAGTTCTTACTCTGCTGACCCCGCAGCCGCTTTGGATGCGAGGTAAATGCAGGGCTTGAACGCCGCATGCTCGGGCTGGACCAGCATGGGCCCCGGCTGCGATTCTTACGCTACCGTTAGAATGGCAGTTTCCATACAACAGCCACAGTCTAAACTTCTTAAAGGGGGTTTATATAGGGGATTATATATGGGAGTAAAGTCGGGGCTTATCAAGGGGGATACTAGGAGTTTAGACTGTAGCTCACATGGAGCGAATCGAATGTAGAAGCCAGTATACTACGATCCTTTCATTCCCAAAGAGGGACACTTGGGCCCCTTGACACGCTTTGGGTTTTAGGGGTCTCGTATAGGCCCTTAGCTTTGGAATCCTTACATGCCTAGTATACAGAAATATAGGGTAGTTTGTAAGAAAACATAGGGCTATCCAGGGCTAATATAGGATAGTGGAAACGAAAATGGAAACTACTATTCGGGAGGCAGGGAGAGCAAAACAATTACATGCTATTTAGTAAACAGCAAAGGGCACCTACCTAGACCCTCCTCTTACCCTCTATTAGGGCCTAAGTACCTACTATTAGGGACCATATATCCCCAATTAAGGGTACAAGGAGGGTCCTGGGAATTACCAATCAAAGGTTGACTTGATAGATTTGGGGCCTGTACCTCCATCCTATGAAGTCATCTTATCAGTGTATATTATGGGTGGGCAGAGGGGTTCTACCATGCAAGGGTTGAAAACCCTGAAAAATGCAGCACATGAGATCCTCCATTCTTGCAATGCTGTCTCTTCGGTACCAAGTCTCCAGGTAGCAGTTTCAACATGGGTGGTTGTCAAAATTATGGTCCATTTTTGGGTACCCTAAATATTAGGTGCCGTATTCTAATAGGTACCCAAGAGGGACCATAATTTTGACAACCACCCACATTATGCTCCGTGGAAGGTGTTTCACATGAGAGGCTGCACTTTTCTGTGGGCAGTGATTCGCCAGCTCTATGGTACTGTTGATACTAAAAATCCTGCATGACCTGAGTATATTATAGTACCATTATTCCCAAGTTATAAGGTACTTAGGGTCATGCAGGATGTTTAGTATCCACCGTATTGCAAGCCTGTAGATGTAGATTCTACAGCACGTTGAATGAAATACACTGCTAGCTGGGTTTGTACCATGAGGAAGGGTTTATATATCCCATACAACCCTATATAACCCCTGTAACCCTTTTGAAGGGCGCCCCAAAACGGGCCGGGGAGCTCTATGCCTTGGCTGGCGAGTGCTTCACAGCATCAAGTCCAGCATCCTGTTCCTCTACGAAAAGGGTTTAGGGTTCAGGGTTTCCCTCAAAGGGATTTTTAAGGTAGGTATAGCTTACAGGGGCTTGAAGGTATGTATAGGGATCTGTAGGCTTGTACAGATATATATATATATATATATGTATGTATAGAGTTCTATAGAGAGACATGCAGGGCTTGGGGTTTCCAAAAGTCAGCGGTGAGTTTAAGGTCTGTCAGTTCCGCCTTTCCAGGAAGACTGCCACGAACGTGGAGGGCCAGCAGAGCGTCACAAAGTACTTGTCGGCTGGGCCCTTGGGCCTGCTAAGTGAGGCTTTCCTAAAAATGGGGGATTCCATTTCGGGCGTACCCATCATAAGGATTATAGCACTCTTGGGTCATTTTGGGAAACTTCCCAGTAGAGGCAGCATCACATTCTATGCTGCAATGCCCCAATCCAGGCCTACGCCTACGCTCGTCAAAACTGAGAGCTTGAATGCGGCTCATTTGCCGGCGAACTGTATATACTATAGTAGGTTCCATTTTCTTTTCCATTATCCTTGTATAACATCTATATAACCCCAATATAACCCTGAATCTGACATATGCGAGCCATTGACTTTGCAGGAACGATTGGGTTGACATGATTTCTTCCGGCACCAGTTACTGGCATCCGAACATCCGAAATACGGTTTCATGGACTAAGGGGGACCCTAAGGATCCCAATAGCCCAATGTAGGTAACATGTACAGACTTTAGGGCCCAATGTAGGTCGCATTTGTAGACATGGCTACCTTCTGGCTAACACACATCTGTCAGGCTGGTGGGGGGGGCGCCAACCTCCCTAACCGGCCCTAACCTTGCAACGTCATACCATGGGAATTTTCCAGGACAGCGGCCCGCGATGGCTGGCGTATGAACCCCCAAATAGGTTAGCATAGGACTCCTAAAAGACAGCCCGAAGATTTGGAACCTCCGCCTGGGATAGAACCCCTGAACCGCACGAACAAGCTGGCCTCAGCCGCCGTCCGCTGTGAAGTTGATCCTGGGTTGCTTTTGAAATTAAGTTAAGTCGCCATATTGGGGAAGCCATATAAATTACTATATATAATGGAAACCACTGTTTAGAGTTTAGGGCTTAGGGTCTATTATCCCGCTATAGTGGAGAATCAAATGGAAAGGAACATGGAGAATGGAATGAAAACTGGGGGAATATTGGGGTTTAAGGACTTCAAATTCAGTTAATTTTTGGGAAACCAGATAAGTTACTGTATCTACCCACTATGGTAACGTAATTCAAGTTTCTCAGCAACAAACCCTAAACCCTATAAACCCTAAACCCCTAAACCCAGGACCCTGCCTACCCAGGCCTTGCAGCAAGATTGCAGCGCTTTCACAAAGAGCTACCAGGCCCCTCATTGTGTTAGCATGACTGGGTTGCTGTGAAGGAACTTGAATTAAGTGACCATGCTGGGTATATAATAGTGAATAATAGGGTTTGACCAGTATAGTAACCTAAATTGAGTTTCTTAACAGCACCCAGATATTCAGGAGCACAGTAGTTCAGCAGTAGTACTACTGTTTTCACATCAGCGGAAGACAGAGCAGCACGTTCAAGTTGAGGTCCAGGGTGGTGGAATGAGATGAGCAGTACGGGGTGTGGCGTTGTGACGCTTTGGAGTTTACTTACTGCTGCTTAGTAGGGAATAAGGGAATACAATCCCTAGATAGTTCCTATATACTTTGATAAAAACCCCAGCCTTTTCTCTACTGACCACCAATAAGTTTGAGGCAGTGTTCAGGTCAAGTGGATATTTTCCAATTTGTGTGTAGCGGCCTGCAGCGAGGTTTCCATTGATGCTGTTAGGTAGCTCTGAGCAGGTCTCAAGCTTAATCTGAGTTCTTGTTAAGGAACTTAGATTCAGGTACCATATTATGGGTATATGCTTATCAAGGGGGTTCCTGATTATAGTACTTTAAAAAGGTCCATAACAGCAACCCACTATGGGGGTGCTATGCCCCATGTGGATGTTTCTTACAGGGACGCCGAAACATGGAGATTGCTCATCGAGGGACGCGACAGAACGGCGGACATGAATCCAGAGGCTCTCTATAAATCCTGTTAAGCCAAGACCCAACCATGAATTGGAAGCACCAGGAGGAATAAACTGCAGCAGGCTTGCATACAGCCCCAGCCGAAAGTGCAATCCTTCCCCCAAACTTACGTGGAAGGCGAGGCTCCATATTCCGCTCAGCTTTGAAGGGATAGTCGTCATGATGGTTATCCCCTCAAACTCATTTTTTGGTATTGTTTAATTTGTTCAGGCTCGTACTGTAATCGATTCCAAAGCTCGGCTGCCTGCCCATGTATAGTAGCCATAGAACCTCCAGTTGCATAGAAGTTCCCCCACTCGTTTCCATTCCTTCATCCCCCGCAGTAGACCGTAACACCTAATGACCCATGTGGCAGTTTCCAATCTTCCTAAGCAAGCCCTAAACCCTATAAACCCCAAACCCTAAACCCTTAAACCCTAAGCCCTGTAAGCCCCAAACCCTAAGCCCTTTAAACCCTAAGCCCTAAACCCTACAACCCTATAAACCCAATAAACCCTAACCCTACAAACCCTCAACCTTAAATTAGAAAAGCTTGGCAGGAGCGGAAGCAAGCTCGCGCGGGAGAGGCGCCTCGGCGAGATGGGCTCTTCTCAAGACTGGGTTGCTGTTAGGAATTGGGTTTAGGGTTTATGATTTAGGGGTTTAGGGTCTAAATTAAGTTATCAGAATATGGGCAAAGAGGGTTTAGGGGTTAGGGCGTTGGGTTTTTGGAGTTTAGGGTTGTTAGGGTCTACGGTTTAAATAGGATTTGAGGGTTTAAGGTCTATGGGTGAAGGTCTACGGGTACATAGTAAATAATAGGGTTTCCTGATAATAGAAGCTTTCCGTAACAGCCACGCAGTCTTTTCAAGACGATGGTTTGTTTTATCAAAGATATTACGGCGCATAGTATGTCAGGGGTTCAAGAGATCCTTATTTATGGAAGCTTGCTTACCACTGCTACAAGTCTGCCGGGTATTGTCGGTCCTAAAACCCCTAAAGCCGAAACCCTACACCCCTAAGCCCTAAACCCCTGCACCCCTAAACCTTAAACCCTAGACTGCAAAACGCTGAAACCTTCATTGCAGCCAGGCGACCAGGGCAGTTAGAGATAGTAGGGACTCGTGCGGAGCGCTTGAAAGGAGACGCAGGACCGGGGATACTTGACAGATTGCAAGGGGCTATGGAGTTTACTGTATAGGGTTGAGGGTAATCGTGCTGAAGGCCTGCGAATAGGTCTGTAATAGAGCCAACAAAGAGACCAGCTTTCCCTGACACCCCGAGATATTAGAAAGGTTTGATGTCTAGCAGCAGCTTTCAAAATCCTCAGCCCCTTATGATCCTTACGTTGGTAGACTCTAACACCTGCAACACGTATAGAATTAACGTCTGCCCGAAACGTTAAACCCTAAATCCTAGTCCCCCATATTCGAACCCCTACGGGCCAGCTATGTGGTCTCAATAAAATGGAGGAACCCCAATAACGACCTTTTGGGGACCCCAAAAAGGTATGCAATCCCAGTTTTAATTTCATTCTCCATGTTCTTCCCCATTCCATTTTCCATTCTTCTTGGCGTAACATCCCTACCTAAATCCTATCCCTAATCTCTAAATCCGTAAGCCCTACATCCATGAGTTTGAGAACCTAGACCCTCCTCCTACCCTCTATTAGGGCCTAAGAACCCACTATTAGGGACCATATATCCCCAATTAAGGGTACAAGGAGGGTCCTGGAACCTTCCTTCCCAAAGCCTCATTCCTGGAGGTAGATCGGCTCGAGAGCGCTGGGGCCATCTTGGGCGAGTCGAGGTCAGGGGGCAGTGGGGACACGGTTGAGGGCTTAGGGTTTCCAGGGTTTATGGGGTTTATAGGGTGTAAAATGGGGTTTAGGGCTGAGGGTCTAGGGCTCATGGAGGTTCAAGTGTGGTTTACGGTTTAAGGTTGAAGTGGGGCTTAATTAGGGTTTGGGGTTAAATGGGAGGGTTTTGGTTGTGACCTGGAATTCCAGCTAGATACCGTATCTACTACTTATAGGTCTTGTGAAAGTGATGCTATTTTGAGGTATTCTGGAAGGATGTATTATAGTATTCTGAGTATTGTAGACTGATAGGGGTATTGACTGCATGTCCATCTCTGCTTGGAAATTCAGCATAATTGTAGCCAAGTCAAAGCTGGTACTTCTAAATCTGAACCTGTTATAACCTAAACCCTAAACCCTAAACCCTGGACTTAGGGGCTGATAAGTTATGCATTCCATGTACAGTTCTGCCGGGGTTAATACTTACCCGGAACTTCAAAGTAGGGGCCTGGCATCCTGAGAATTGCATAATAGATTGCTTGCATCGCCTCCCATCACTTCTAGCCCTTAAGCCCTGCAAGGCCTAGGTTGCAGAAGCAACGCTGTTCAGGGTTGAGGGCTTAGGGTTTTAGAAGCCCTAAGCTCTAGGCTAGACTACCCTAAGGCTCCTAGGGCTATTTGGGGCTTTCTGGGAAGGCTTTGGGCTTTGGGGGCTAAGGTTTGGGATCCCATTATGGGGGTCCAAGAGCCTTAGAGTAGGCACTAGAAAATTTCCATTGCTGCTTGCAGTCCTGATTTCTACACCGGCTAAAGCCTGAAGCTTAAGACACGTAAGCCTTGAAGCATCCGAAGGCTTAGTTGTAGATCCTACCCTAGGGATCCATGTACACAAATATTACCTACATTGGGCCCTAAAGTCTGTAAATATTACCTACATTGGGCTATTTTGGATCCCTAGGGCTATACCTAAAGTCTCCCTTAAGGCTGGTACTCCAGATTGAATTTGAAAAGTAGACTTTTCGCATTCAGGCTTTATCTCGAAGTGGAACGATTGCAAAGTTATGCTGGCATGCAGCTCAAAAAGTTAGAACAGATTTAATTACAATCGACAACAACTCTGGAAGCTGATTTCGAGGAACAACATTCAGCCGTAATTTCCCGTGATTCGGGCGTCTTTTCCCATAGCTCTAAATCTAGATTCCCTAGGTTGAGGCTGAGTGCATGTAAGTCCCTGAAATCAACACCGCGCAACCCATGTTGAGGGTAATCTGCTACTTGTCGGCTTCTCGGGCTAAGTTGGAGTTTGCTCGGCCCAGAGATAGTCTTCTGGATTTTTAGGCCCCTGAATTTATTGTTTTAATATTCGGGTGGGGTTTTAATATTAGGGTGAAGGGATTACTGTTCTTCTCTTGGGCTTCGTTTCTTAATTCCGGCTCTTTGAGGGTCTAAACCCTTTCGGGCTAGTCTTCCAGCCTCAGCGTGGATCTAGGTAAGCCCTAGACTCGAAATTCGCTGAGAACCCTAAGACCCTAAGCCATACCCCACCCTAAACCCCAAACCCTAAACACCACACCCTAAACCCTAAACGCCAGATTCCTTTTCGCAGGTAGATGGCGTTCGCTTCCCGGCGCATTTATGTTTCACCAACCTGTGCAGCGAGGCGCAGGTCGAAGCTGCCAAAAAAATATTTAGGGTGGGATTATAGAGGGGAGTATTATGGGGTACTATTTTGGGGTTTAGGGTTTAGGGTTTAGGGTGGGGGGTTATATAAGGGAAAATGAAAAAAGAAAATGGAAACTACTACAGTCATGGGTTATATAGGGGTTATATAGGGAAAATGGAAAAGAACGTGGAAACTACTCTTGAGGGTTTAGGGTCAAGGTTTTTCTTGATTTGGGATCTAGGCTTCTAGCTTGTGCATGTTCATATGGGTACATCAGCAATATCGCTTGGATGCTGCCTCCACTTTGTAACAGTTGGGTAAAATATTCATAATATAGTTATATAAGTATATAGCTCGAATATGATCCCTAATCTAGACTGTTACAGGGTAGGGGCAGGACACAAGTTATCGCCATTATTCTTCTTTCATTTGCCTACTATTCCGGTAATTGGGGCTCTGGGTTTACTATCGAAAGACCGCCATGCGAACGTAATGTAGACCCATGATTAATCGACCCCCGCCTTTTAAGGGCCTTAATGAGTATTAGGATCCCTACTATGATCCCTATTAAGGGGAGGGGTTTATTAATTAGGGTCTACATTGAATTGCTCTTCAAGCAATATTTGCAGCCATCTTGCTGCTCCAGTATCCGTCGCGCAGCTGACAAATCCTAGTCTGTTCATTGCAAGTGCCATGCTGGGGAACATTGCCATTTGTTTCCTTTGCGTGCTTGCGGGCAAATATGCTGTCCGCACCATCGACTACAGTGCAGGGAATCTCTTGCAGGACCCATGTAACAGAGTAACCAGTCTCCATTTACTGGTTCGTTTTAAATTCTCCATCTATCGCTGTGAGGACAAAGGAGCCGCGGAAGGTTTTGAAGCAACCGCCGTCGCCATCCGGGAGGCCGGGAGGATGAGATGCCTAAGATGAAATCTTTGAAGAAGCATCTTCAAGCGATGAATGAGAGCTCCGAATTGGTTGTCACCGGAAAGGGCTTCTTCTGGAGGAAGTACTGCAGTGTGACGTGTCCATCGGCATGGATCAAGATTGTCTATCACTCTTTCATGGCTCGATATGATGCCAAGGCTGTGGTATCGCAAAGCTTGTCAGGAGGAGGCTTACGCCATCTCGCGACCGTTGACCGCAATGTCTATGACACCTTCGGGGCAACCATGCGGCTCTCCATTGGGGCTTTCCTAAAAGCGGTTGACAACAGTCGCGTACAGCGGCTGATGCTTTCCTTAACCCTGGTGCCTGTTGGCCTCTTCCGCAAGTTGACGGGCCTGAAGCCTTTGGGCCTGTGCTTTTTCAAGCACGCCTGGAAGGAACTGGAAGATTTGGGGGACTACGAGCAGAAGAGCGGACTTTGGTGGAAGGCGGTCTTCGCTGGATGCCCCGACGTTCCGGCCGCGCCGAGTCCGGCCTTTGAGGACGAGGAAACAGCTAGCAAGCTTCTGGGAGGAATCGTTCCTTGGCAGCAGCAGGGTAGGGTTTAGGGACTATGGGTTTAGGGGTTTAGGGTTAATAGGTTTTAGGGTTTAGGGCCAGTTCACAGTTGAGTCCCTTCCAGTTGATCTGCGCTATGCGGTTTTCTTTTCTTTTCCTGCTTCTTTCCTTCAGCGCATTAAACCCTTAAGCTACTAACCCTAAACCCGGTCCCAAGGTGAACGCCTTCTCTGCCCCTGAGGGACTCGAAGTAGAGGATGAGGCGGTCAAATGGCGGGATGCTTCCAGCCACATGCAGTGCGCCACTGGGCTTATGATCATTATTCTTATTGTTGTGATTAGTATTATGATGAAAGAATATTACATTATACTTGTCTTTATGAATTTCTTTATGATTTCGAGAACAACGTCTCAGTATTATTGCTGTTGATGTTTATGTTGTTCTCCTTATTAGCCTTAGTATTAGCGTCATCACTATCATGTGGTAATCCGGGATATTTGTTTAAACTTCCCTTACTACTCGTATTGGCATCCGTCCATGACCATTTGCAAAGAGCTTGAAAGCTTCGCTCTAAACCCTAAACCTCTAAACCCCTAAACCCACCCAGGTCATGAAGATGAGTCGAAGCGGGGTCGTTTGGCCAGCACTAGCTGTTGGGGTGAGCTTACGTTTAGACTCCTGAGACAGGGTTATGTAGGGGATTATCTTTGGTTCCTATGGTAGGGGTGTGTGATTACAGGTCTTATAAGGAGTTCAGACTCTAGCTCAAGGGTTCTGAAGGCTTTGCTTGCCTTCCCCAAAGGATCCAAATATTCCAATGCAGGCATTATTTGTGCACATGGATCCCCAGGGTTTGTTTCTTGTTGGACCGGGCGCATCTGCAGGTCTGGTCGAGCCGCCGGCTTTTCATTGAGAAGGGCACCGTGTCTTGGGCCGCAGATCCCGCCTGCGAGGGCGTCGGCATTGCCGGTAGGATTGGCTTCAACCTGGGACGCAAGAGGTACTTCTCCTTGGAGTTCCTCACGGATCCTCCTGGTCGTGAGGCCGTGAGCCTCTTCAACGAATCGGCTTGTTTGTCGATGCAGAACCCCTACCGCGAGTTCAGCTTCTGTGCCGAGCCCGGTGGCAGCATGGTGAAGGCCAACGAGGTCCTCGACGAGCACCTCGGCGTCCTGGGCACGGAGCGCCAGTTGCTACAGATGTCGGCCAAGATCGGGCGACTGATCGCTGCCAGTGGGATTAAAGATGCTGGGTTGCTGTTATAAGGAGCGTAAAGCAAGTGACTGTAATAAGGAAATCCTATTATTTACCACAATATACCCATGCTATGGTGGCTTGACTTAAGTTCCGTATCAACCCAGGATGAGGAGGTGGAGGAGCTGAAGACAACCATTGCTGAGACCGGAGACTCCAGCGTGCAAGGCCTTGCGACGGAGATTGGTGAGCTCCCGACGGACTCGCAGTCTGATGAGATTGAGGCTGCAAACAACATTTTGAAGAAGGTGAGGGAGAGCTCCTCCCTTGTCGAGTCAGGCGCTGACCTTCATACTGGCTCCGCGCTGCTTCAGGAGGCTTACGCGGAGGCTCACAGCAACAACCACCTCACCGAGGTCATGTCGGGAAAGATGGGCTTTTTTGGTTGGACGTACAGTGCTCTGGGTTTGGCAAGCCGTTGCCTCAGCTTTGTGTGGTTCGGCTCTGGGGTTCAGGGTTTAGGGTTCCCCGCTCTTGCAAGGCCTTTCTGGAATGTTGGGTCCGGCGAACATGTTTCTCTTGCACTGTCATGCCACAACGGGGGTGACTGAGGCCTGTCGACCGCACAGGTCATCTTCATTCTTCTCGTCTGCAACGGGGACCTCGTATGCATCAAAATGTTTGCCAGTATGATGAAGGATAGTGGGGGAGACTTGATGCAGATCGATTCCAACACAGCCCAGTGGACCAACAACACCCAAGAGCTGTCCTTCTATTCTCCTGAGATCCAGTGAGAGAAGAAGTGGCTATTGCTTGTAGCGGGCGCAGGGTTGCAGCCAGCAGATAGGCGCGAGGCACTCAAAAAGTGGCAGAAGTCAGGCTTTTCGTCCTCACGAGCTGTAGTACAAAACTGCTCAAAGGGGGCTAGATGGAGAAGTCGTAAGGGTCCTTTTATAAGGCTTTTTAATCGAATACTAGGAGTTCAGGTTATAGCTCTCATAACCCATGAATCGTCAAGCATTGTTCACAATTGAGCTGTTTATTGGTTTGCAAGCTGGTTATTTGCCATCGGTATCCTTAAACCAATGATGGTCGACGTTGGCTTTGCTGCTGTGAGTAGCTATCTCCCAATACATTGGAGTTTTCGGACACAATTTCGCTGTGACACTTGAGCGGCGTCCAAAACCCCCCATGTGGAAATCTACATAAGGGTTAAATCCAGATTGGCCGCGTCAGCTTTCATGGTGTGCGCGACAGCTTTCGACAGCGATTGCGTCAGTAAAATGCAGAAATGCTTCCGCGGCAGCTATTCCTGAGGCCGCGTTAGTCTGCGATAGGCGCAGGCGATAGCTCTACTTCACCCAAAGGTTCAAAGGGTTTAGGCCGCCGCTCAGTTACCGAAAGGGTCTATGTAACGGTATAGCTATTCTTGGGCCCGAAAGCACGTGTATGGGAACCATTTGATCGCTAAGTATATACCCCCAAACCCTAAACCACAAACCCCAAACCCCAAACCCTAAACCCCAAACGCCAAACGCCAAAGCCCAAGCCCTATACCATACTATGTAACGACATGGACTCTTTGCGTTAAAGGGGAGCCCGTTCACTCGCCCCTGTGGGCCTCAGCAAATGGCCAGGACTGGTTCCGTTGGTGCAAGACTTGGCCCTACAATCTACCGTAGGGAATAAGGAAAATCTACTATATGAGCTATAGTCTAAACTCCTTAAAGGGGGTTATATAGGGGATTATATAGGGGACTACTATAAGGGTTATTAAGGCGGGATACTAGGAGTTTAGACTACGGCTCATATAGGTACTTAAACCCCCAAAGTAGGTAAAATAATGGCCCAAAACCCCTAAATATAGCCCAAAAGGCCATGATTCTGCATACTTTGGGGGTCCAGGTATTACATAGGGAAAACGTTCCCGTATTCTTTACCATCAGTAAGTTTATGCCCGCAGTGTCCCGAAGATGCCGGCCGTTTTGCATGGATGCCCCGCGCAGCCATATGTAGCTTCAGGTCTGGAGTGCCGGACGAGAACAACAAAGAACACTTTAAGATCCCTCTACAATATGTTCCCTTACCCCCGACTATAACCCCTATATATACCCTACTATAATCTATTATAATGTAGTAGTTAGTTTCCATATTCTTTTTCCACTATCCATGTGTTGACACGGCCAAGTTGCCTTTAAGCCCGACAGCCGAGCCCCTACATCCCCAGGATTTCATTATGGAACCCAGATCCCTCGACCCGAAGGTGTAAATTAGGTGGAAGAATGGCTAAGTTCAAGCTTCGCGTCAGCAAGATAATGGCAAGGGTCAGGGCAATCTCTGGCACCTGAAGCCTTAACCATCCTAAACCCACAACCCCAAACCCTACACCCGCAACCCTATACTAAACCCTAAACCCCTAAACCCTAACCCCCTAACCCTTAAACCCTAAACCGGGTAGCCCGTTTGGCCGCTCGGCGTTGCTCACATGTCAGCTGGGGACTCAGCTTCCTCAACCTTCTGGACATGTTTCGTAGTTTTTTTCTTTATTGGGGTTACAGGGGATAGATGGAGTTAAAGGCACGGATATAGGGCTATAAAGGGGTTATATAGGGCTATTGGGATATATAGGGTTCAGGGGGATATGTATAGGATTATATATGGGGACATTTTGGTTTCAGGGTTTAGGGTTGGGAGCTTCTCTTGGGATGCCGGGGGTATTTATGGGGATTATGGAGGTCCTTGTTCGGGATTAAGGGGTTTCGGGTTTCCAGAGCAATCTCTTATCATTGGGTCCGAGAGCTTTCTCTTGGGTTGAACTCACAAAGGATCGCGGCTTAGGGTGTAGGAGTATATAGGCTTTATGTTTTGTCTAGAGGGTCTATACCCCAAATAACTTTTTGGGGGCTTGGGAAGTATAGTAGGTCAGCCAGTATGTATCCCCTCAGAGCAAAACGTGATGCGTAGATAACTTGTGAAGATTCGGTTTGTGGACTGGGCGTTGACCTCAGAGATTCCATCACATCTCAGCAAGGCGTGTGCCCGAGTAGGTTGGCCGCGTCGCAGGCTACGCAGTCACTCAAAGAGGCAACCAGCATTTGATATACGTATACTTGGCTCGCTGAGGTCCGCTGCAGATGTTCGCTACACCCCGCTGCGTGACTCCGAATCGTGACGCCCTAAGATATGGTTGAGGGACACTGTGGGCAAGTCGGATAGTTGTTAGAGTCCAGGCTTGGTCTTGGAAAGTTTTTGTACATATCAAAGGTTCCAAGAAGGTCCATTGTCCCTAAATTGGAGGGTCTACCCTGCATGATACGAGGATCCTCAAAATGATTTAAGTTATATTCCATAATTCGGGTATTGGACTTTCTGGGCTCTCTGTGACAGCATAGCAACTGTAAGGAAGAGTGAAGCATTGAGAGTTCTTGATGTCCAGCCTTTGGCCTGTCACTAGTCATGACAGTCCTCAAGCTCTTCCCCGAAGAGTGCATGAAGTTGTATAGTATATACTTAGGGCCCAAAAGGGTCCCGTATAACTTTAGGGCCCAAGTATATACTATACAGCTACATGGACCCTTTGGGTTCATGCTGTATCAATTGTGCCCTTGCCTTCATGCTGCTAGTGTTGGCGTACTCCGAAACGAGAAACTATTCAGCAACCAGCCCGACTCAACAGCCTGCATTCGGCATGGTTTAGGGCCTATGCATACTATGTAGGTATGTAGGTAGGTCGGTAGGTATGCATGTATGCATTCATGCATGTATGCATGTATGCATGTACGTAGGTAGGCAGGCAGGTAGGCAAGTAGATAGGCTGGCAGGCAGGTAGGCTGGTATGTGCATATGCCACACAGGCCGTGTACCTTCATTACAGCACGTCTTGCATGTTTCGGGAAGAGTTCCTGAAGAAGCGCTGCATATCGACGTGAAGATTCTGAATGACACTTGTTCATCCCCTTTGGGACCGACCCAACATGAATCCAGCCTCTCAGCTTCTAAAGCCCCATACAGGCCCATCAACTGCTACCACAAACAAAAGCCTGTAAGAGTCCAGCAAAACCCTGGTGAAGTCAAAGTGTTTGCAACAACCTGGGGCTCTGATTTCTGAAGTTCTTGAAGCCTTGAGTTATAAGCCTTCTGGACCCTCTGAACCTGCTTGCAACTTGTATACACCCCAGCAATCAGCTCAATAGCTCAGTAAACTCCAGAAAAAAACCTCTGAAGCTTTACAGAGATATTTTTGCTGCTTTGAAACCTATATGCCTTGTAGATCCTAAACTCAAAGTCCCAGAAGCTAACCCTAAACCCCTAATCCCTACATACACTTAAAAGCCCTGAGGACCGAAAACCCTAAACCTTAAACCTTAAGCCCTGAAGACCTAAACCCTAGACCCCTAAAACCTGAACCCTAAACCCCCAAATCCCTTATATACTATAGTAGTTGCCATTTTCTTTTCCATTATCCCTATATAACCCCTATGATCCCTATATTACCCCTATATACCCTATGATAAACCATGATCCCTGAGGACCGGGAAGTGGCAGGCGCTGTGACTCCGCCCTCTCCGCACGGTCCACGGCCCCTCCCACCAGGCACGGGAACAGGAGGAGAAGATTCGAAGGGTTTTGGGTTCGGCATTATGGGTATTAAGGTTTAGGGCTTTGGGTTTAGGATGTGAGGTTTTGGGGATTAAGCTTTGGAATTTCGGATTTCAGGTTAAGGGCCTTGGAGCTTTGCGGCGGTGCAGGGTGAACTGCCGGGCTTAAGGCCTTGCCGTTTCGAGTATGCCTGGGGTAATGGGAGGAGCGCTGGGCTAAAGACTGGCATGAAAAGGTCTCCAAGCTTCCGACAGGGATGGCCTGCATCCTGTAACTTGTGCCAGCGCCTCGTCTTTTGAGGTGTCGTCTGTTTGAATATTGCAGTAGGGCCCCCGCTGCAAACCAAATACTGCCAGGGAAACGTGCAACTACAACTTCACCCACCTGTCGGTTTCATGTTCTTTTCCACTACAGTCACTGGAAATACATGAACCCGGAAGGCTGACACCCCGGTCCCTGCGCCGTGTGAGAAATTGATACTCGCAACTTCCGGCAGTAGTTTTTCTTGCATATCTTGGTGTCTAGACTCCGAACTCAACTGCTCGCTGGGCAGAACCCAAAACCCTAACCTCCAGAGCACTTTCAAGAAGTTTGGCAACAGGCCGTCAAAGTTTTGTAAGGCTCTGGGCAAGTTACAGAAACTTCGCCTAACCTCAACCAACAAGGTGATAGCGTGGATAATTCCCCAACAGGGCCATGTTTCGGGTTCATGAATTATTTATAATGTGTTGGAATGTAACAACAAGGACACAAGCCTTGTTGTACCATTCTTCGTTTCAGGCCCTTGACCCTAAATTAACAACCCAAAGCCCCACACCCCTAAACCATAAATCGCTCGAGCCGCTTTGGCCCAAGCTTGGAAGTCGTCTTGATTTGATTTAGTTATTTCGGCTTCCTGTTCGATGTGCCTGGAACCGAGTTGCTCATCAACCAGAACCCGGCACAGTGCACGCAGGCAAGAGTCAAATCAAAAGTGTCGATCGCTTTGTTGAAAAGTTGGATGTCTCCTGCAGCAGTGGGAGACAACACATGCTAACAGCATGGACGGGAAGAACATGCGCGTAGACGAGGGAAATTGCAGACCTCGTGTCAGTAGGAGGTATGACGCTACACTTGTGCAGCTGAAGACTCCAAGGACCGAGGTGTAGCAATTAGCCTTTTTCAGCATTACCATGTCTCACATGCAGCAGCTTACGCCGACCATTTTTGGTGACGAGCACTGGCGCCTCTACCACTGCGACGGCTGCTGACTTGTTGACCAAGATGGACCTAGTTGAGTTTAGGTCCTAAACCCTGAAAAGAGTGGGTTTGGGTGGCTGGCCCGCCTCGCTCATACGGCGTGGGATGGGTAAATGTGTTAGATGGCCAGCCGCGGTCAGGCCACAGCAGTATGTCGCACAGCACGACTCGCTTGAAGCGACGACGGCTACAACGGAATATCGCGGCAAACCCTATAAACCCTATAAACC
>CAJNIZ010044785.1:1993-17915 GCA_905231905.1 Symbiodinium pilosum
GCCACCCAGCATGGCGGGGGGGGGGGGGCTGAGGTCCGGCCAAAGCTTGCGTGAGGCTGGATGCCTCGGCGAATTGAAGCTGGGTCCCGAAACTTCATAAGCCCCCCCGAACCTCAAATCCACTCACTGTAGGTGTGGCTTTGGCAGTCATGGAGCGCACAGCGACAGGAGGGAAAGGAAGACTGAGTGTCCTGGTGTGCATTTTTGTGGTTCGGGGCCGGATTGTTGACCATCAGGGCTTTAGGTTTTGCGGTCCTATCTGAGCTGTAGTCTAAACTCCTAGTATCCCCCTTAATACGCCCCATAGTAATCCCCTATATAATCCTTTATACAACCCCCCTTTACGGAGTTTAGACTACAGCTCCAATGAGTTATGAATGTGGGGATGACATGGCTTAAAGGGATCATGGAGCCCTAAATGCTGGGATTAGAAAGGGCTCTAGGAGTTTCCGAAGAAGGTGTCCATTTTCCAACATATGGTAGTTTCCCAAAAGGACCCCAATATAGGCCCCAAAATATTATAGTCCTCAGTGTAGGGACCTCCAAAAGGGTACTCTGATTTTGGGAAATCCCCATATTCTGGTTTCTGGGAATGTTCCTTGCTGCGGGAATGGGGGAATAGATTACAGGGACTCTTTATGGGGAAATTTTCATTTTCCTTCGTTCCCATTATGCACAAGGTAGAAGAGGCGCAACTTTATTTTCTTTACTGTTTGGGTGGCTAGAGGCTGAGCATCTTCAATGATCATATTTTTCAATGTGTAGATTAAAGCAAACCTTGCATAACCATGGCTGCTGTTGATACAGTTCCAAACAAGCCTGCAAGTGACCTTGGCCAAGAGGGTTGTTCTCAAAATTAAGGGCCCCGTTTGGTTACAAATTATATTGCGGCACCTAAAATTTAGGGTACCAGCTAGCCTGAAGGACTTCATATGTGGGGTACATTGAGAGAGACCTTGAATTTACATTTTGGGTTGCCAAGGCAAAGAGTCGTTCTTGGGTTCCAAAACTTTTACGATCTTTGCAGTGTAGGGGTAACCTGGCGAAAAACAACTGCAAATTGCAAAATGCAAGTTCTGGCTGAGGATAGATGAGATCACTTGTGCTGAAGGGCACAATGTGATCTGGGCTGAGGGCAGCGGAAGTTTGTTCCTACCTTCAGCACATCGATCACCTGGAACCGTGGGTGACCGAGGAGTGCTGCTCCTATGGACTAAGGGCTTGCTGTTTAGGATTATGGTTACATACCCCAAACCCTTGTTCTTTGGACCCCAAGAGAGACCCCTAATTCCCCTTACTTTGGGAAACTCGCATGAAACTCGCATGTAGGCCCGAGGGTTCAGGGCAATTGTGGCCTAGACTTCAGGATTTAAGACTGGCATCTGAGCGTGTGAGTTCATAAGCGGGTCGAAGGGTTGCTAATGTTGGGACATGGCCTCGTGCTCAGGGCATAAGGTTTCCATGGGACCAGATTTGTGCTAGAAATGCTCGTAAGATCCTGTGTTCGTGAGGACCTCTATACAACAGCAGCACCAGGGTCCTGGCTCTTTGTCCAACGCTTGTGCCTCTGAACTTTGGCTGTCGTCCTTGGAGTATAGGCCACTGTGCTATCAGAAGCGTCGTAGACGGAGTCCTGAGTTTAGATAGTGCACGAGGCCTTGTTGCCAATGTCCATGATCTAAAGTTGAAGTGGCCTTATGCATTCAAGACACATTGCTGTTGTAAAGAATTGGGGCGCAAGTTTGCACTGCTCAGGATAAGATCATCGTGAGCTTCAGTAGTCATGTGCAGACGCGTGCTCTCAGTTTGCACAGGGGCCATCCAAGGCATTTCAACTGTGCTGCCAGCCTGCTCTTTATTGCACATTTCCAAGAAAGGACGGCATTCATGAGCAACCGACTTGGTGTGTTTTTATTGGCAAATACTTTGCAATTATATGGCATGGCATAGGTCGACATCGTCAGGTTCTCAGAACAAACCGGGTGCCCAAGTTGGTTTCCAGGCACTTTAGGGAAGAATGGCCTTGCTAGGATCTCCATGTCATGGCTCTGTTAGATCCATACGGTTTGGACTAATTGTATACGACTAGGGCCATGCAGGATTTTTAGCATCAGCCGCATCACTTGGAGATGGGGCCAGGGACCATAATCACAATTTTTACAACAATGAGCATGTGTTTAGTTCTTGTGCTGGATGAACAGGGGTAGCTGATCATATAGTTTTTCTATGTACATCCAAGATGCCTACACCCTGAACGTTAAACCCTTAGGATATGTGTAGCCATCGGTATATATACATATAGATGCATAAACACGTGTGGGTGCACGCGCATAGGCGGCTGTGTATCTGTACATGTGTTTATGTGAACAACTGCTCATGTGCCCTTTTCGTCGCATGCTCTCCATGGACTGCAGTGAGAAAGCTCACAGCTTGCCATGGGTCAAGACTTCAAGACGCGCCAGCGTTTGAGACTTGCACCCTTTGCGTGCAAAAAGATTGATCCACCTGGAACCATAGGGAGTGTCAAAACCTTCAACTATGAACTTGTGTTGGAACTCCTGGAATCTCGATTGGCGAGCCCCATTCTCAACACATTATACCCGGATCACTAGTGTCGTGCTTCAAAGAACTGACCATGCCTCCAATGTATGTTGGTTCGTTTTGTGTACACATAGGACTGTATCATGTGGGTGCCGGTTGTGGAAATAGCCAGTCAGTTATAATCAATGCAGTCAAGAGATGTGGATTTCCCAAGATGAAGGTTCCAAGCGTGCACCCCTAACTATCCACGAGTCCTCATTATATAGGTGATACAGAGGACCGTGGCTTTTGAGTTGTTGAAGCCCTAGTTCGCCAAAATATGGCAGTTTCTCAAATTGAGGGTGCCCTGTATGCCACAAGTGCGGCGCTCTTTCTTGCGCAAGCTGCAGAGACTTCAAGTTGTCGAAAACGAGTACTGTAATGCCATTACTTCTACTTCTACTACTAGTATTGTCTGACCTCAGCCCAAACGCCGGATGCACTTCGACAAACTGCCTGATCCGTAGCTCGTGCTCAGAAAAGCCCACAACCACCTCAAGGGAAAAGACAGCCACCGACAAGAAAAGTCCATAAGCTTTTTCGTAAGCCATAAACTCGTAGCCGTGTGATTCGAGATGTTGTGTGATGTTCCTTTGCCTTTTGCAGGTTTTTGGGTTCCTTTGCTTGTCTTGAGGTCTTCCACTGCTTCCAGCGACATGGCCAAGGCTGGCCAAAAGTAATGAGCTTGGTGATGACACGAGTTTTTCCCAAAATTAGGGTTCCTTTTTGGGGGGTCCCTCTAATAAGGAGTATAGGATTTGGGGGTCTATGTTGGGGTCCCCTATTTTGGGAAACTATCAAATCTGTCTGTTTAAGGGGCACAACTAGGATCCTTCCAGGGGGCTTTAGGGATGTAAAGGGTCAAAGGTTTAAAAGGTTTAGGGCGTACGGCAGCACCCCAACTTCGCAATTACCCATTGTAGTATGTCGATGTATGCCCACCTAGGAACGATGATTGCAAAGGTTGTGCCGCACAACAGACAAGCCTACAGGCTCATTTGGCAAGAGGTTTTTGGCACCGGCTCTCAAATTCAGGACCAGATTTCATAATGTTGAGGCCCATCCAAAGCTGCTTCTGTCATCAGGAAAAAGCCAGCAGCTCCAAAGCAAGGAGTCAGATGGCTTTCAAGTTCATCGCAGCTGTTCGCAGGGTCCCGAAAAATCGCCGGCATGTTATGGCCTAGCTTCCTGAGCTGGTGCATTGTTGGGCCCCAGGTATTTACCATCCTTGATCCTCCTCTCTTCAAGGTGCAGAACAGAACCGAGACGGAAATGTTCTGTCTGATCATCTTCAGTAGGTCTTTAACCAAATCCAGTAACAGGAACCCCTGAATCGTCGTTGGTCCCAAACCCAAAACTCCAAATCCAACAGCCAAAAAACACCACAAGAAGGAGGAGAAGCAGGAGCCAGTCACACCTCCGGCACGACCGATCTGCAAGCTGGCAGAATCTGCGGCGGCCTATCGAGAGTGCCATGCTGGCATCAGGACATGAAAGTTGCAGTATGGGATCACAAAGAGATCGGTGGGGTCTTCTCAAAATTGCAGCCCTTGGTGTGAATCGACCGTAATTTTGGCATGCAGCAGCATGCGCGGCCATGTGTTAGCAAAGTACCCCCCTTGGGATGGCAGTTAAGGGAATGGCAACAAGGATTCCTTTGTCGGCTTGCCACAGAGAAGGAAAAACCATTTACTAGAGTGTGCCAAGTTTTGAACCCTATTTCGGTTTGCTTGCTTGAGGGCCCAGACTGTATTTTTCGGCACGTGCCCATCGTGCACAAGGCAGCTAATGGGGGGGGATCTCTGCAACTATTGACAGCACCACGTCTAGCACGTCGTGGAAGGTGTTACTACAAGCAGACTTCTGGCCAAGCCTGTCGTTGAGGAGCAGGGGGACAGCACAATTACACAACTCTTAACTCCATACCCACTAAGAGCTCAAGCTCTACCTTGAGACATTGCACGCCTGCATTTCTGCAACCGTCTTCTGCTGTCTTTCCTCAACGAGCTGTACTGTTTCTCCTCCTTACCCTTCCCTACCCAAAGCACGTCAGTCGGCCTCTCAGCACTCCAAGCTTCGTTCTACACTTACTAGTTCTTAGTAGGCCAGGGAATGAGGGCATATAATTCCTATAATTTCCCCATATAGCATATTCCCTGATTCCCTGCTAAGAACCGGTTGGCATGTACATATATGTGTGTGTGTATGTATATAGACACCTAAATAGTAGTTTCCGTGTTAGTTTCCGTTATCCCCATATAACCTCAAAATAACCTTGACATCCCCGACTACGAACCAGTAAGTACAAGAATCAGCACTGCCCTAAACCCTAAACCCCTAAAGTCTAAACCCCAAACCTATTCCTCTTGCAGGCGTCGTCGGCAGGCGGAGACCGTCGCCGAGTTGGAGCTCCAGGCGGAGCCTTTTAACCGGCAATAGTTTGCCTACTGTGGGCTTTTAGGGTTTAGGATTCAGGGGTTTAGGGTTTTAGAGTTTTTGGGGTTTTAGGGTTTAGGATTCAGGGGCTTAGGGTTTTAGAGTTTTGGGGTTTTAGGGTTTAGGATTTGATTACTAAGGGCTGTACATTGTGCCTAAAGTCTAGGCTATACACACGGAGAAATACATGCTTACTGGTGTATACATCTGTGCATGTCTATACGCATGTGTATTGAATTTGGGAGTATCCAGTGTGTGAGGTTTAAGCTTACTGGCGATTCTTTGGGAATGAGGGCATGGAGAAGAATATGGACATTGATGGATTACGAAGGGGATCTTTTCTTCGATTCCCTTCTGACCACCATTAAGGCAAGGGCTTGGGATTCCAGAAATTAGGGAGTTTCTCAAAATTTGGGTACCCAGAATACCCATAATAAGAATGATAGTATTCTGTATTTTGGTCCCTCTGTTTGAACTACCATTACATACGTTTTGTCGGGGCTATGGTAGCTGTGTAGGCTCTAGCGAGACTGCTGGTTTAGGGCTTAGAGTGTAGGGTCTAGCGGCTTTGCCTTTACACTCTTTTGCAAAACACGCTAGCTCTTCCTACGGCTTTTCCTTTGTTGAGAGTATTGTTACTCATATGTCGACCTTGCTGTTTTACATGTCGGACACCGAAGGTATAGAGTTAAAGTGCACATACCCCTATATAACCCCAATATAACCCTATAATCCATTTTATTTTCCATTATCCCAATGTAACCCCAATATACTATAGTAGTTCCCTATAAGATTCCCTGCCTTGCAGCTTGAAGCGCTTCAGGAATGTGCGGGCGAAGGTTGCAGAATGTGTTTCTTTCTAACTTTTCCCCTTTTTCCAAGGTGGTGCGGAGACCTAGGCTCTAAACAGATGCCTTTAGAGCTGAGGGTTGAGGGCTTGTTAGCGTTAAGGGCTTTACTTTGCTTACGGCATTGTCGAGGCGCCCGTCACCAGTTGGTGCAAGCAATCTCTGCGGCAATTGCTGTGCCAATCGTTGTGTCCCTTGTATGGTAGTTTTCCGAAATAGGGGGGTCCCCAAGATAGACCCCAATATACCGCAAGCCCCCAAGAGAGGTACCCCTAGTTTTGGGAAGTCCCCAAGTTGAGGCCCCAAAAACCTAGATCAAGGCATCCCCTTTCAATGCCACATGGAAGTCTCCAAATTCCCCCAAAAAAGGGGTCAGAACATAGACCCAACCAGTTTAATCCTCATCATAGAGACGGAACCAATGATTTATGGAAAACCCTTGCATATCCTAGGATGCCTAAAGCCTTAAGCCCTAAGACCCACTTCCGATTCGGGATTCCGAAGAGGAGCTGATCAAGCGAACCGCCGTGCGCACGGCGGAAGAGGAGGAGGCCCCGGATGTCACGTCTGAGAGATTCAGGGTTTAGGGTTTAGGGATGGCACCCTAGCACTAAACCCTCCCAGTCCCCCCCCATTGATAAGCATTCCCAACATTGTACCTTTCTACCCTGTGGGAAATACTGATTATTTGGCCGTTTGTTGCTTACTTGTTACAAAAAGAGGGGGTGGCATTTGGTCCCTACGGACGCACCGTGTGGCTAAGGCATCTCTGCTTGTGTTGCATCTTCAAACCCCCTACGCCTAAACCCCTAACCCCTCAACTCACAAATCCTCAGAATTGGAGAAGGGCTCCTACCCGAGAGGACGAGGTTCTCATAACATTAGTAGTAATAATAGCAGTATACAGTTTAGATTGAGGTGTGATAGATGTGAGGGTACAAGCTCAGAATCCAAGCGTCCGACTGTTGCGTGAAGCCTTTCAGATTATGCTCGGAGGCTGCAATTGCTTTGCAGCCTACTGCTAACTTGAGGTTGCCCTCGGAGACAGCTTATGAATATCTCTGTTGAGGGTTGAGCGTTTAGGGTTCAGGGCTTGGGGGATCACATCAGAAACTGCAGGAAGGAATCATGCGTTGTCAGCATGTTAGGCTTTTGAGTTCGGAGCATCGCAAGTGCCAACTCCAGTTCATCTTCCTATTACGATTACGAGTACTATTGCTATTGACATCGCAGTTACAGTTGCTGTCGCTAATTCCTAGTCTTGTTGACGTGACGGATCATGGCTACTTTACTATTACTTACTATACTATCTCTAGTACTTTCATTGCTACTATTGGTATTTCCATTATCAGTACTATCGCTATTGCTATTGCTCTTACTATAACCGCTTCTCCAACGGGCTACGACAGGCCTTATCAGACTTTCCCGCAACGACGTACTGGCGGTTAGTAAGTAAGAGAACAAGGGAATATGATCACTATATAGTCCCTACGGTAGACAATATTTCCTCTTCTCCCCTAGTAAGATGATTCCTGTAATTATCATCTTTTGGAGGATAGTCTGTATAGATAAACTCCTAAATTGCTCTAGATCCATCCACATCTGAAAGGGTATGCAGAGACCTCTCCTGTCAGGAAGCATCTGCTGAGAAAGGAGGCCAACCGGGGGGGCTAGTAGGGAGTATGGGAATGTTTCAGATAGGGTTTATGTAGGGATTATACATTCTCTTTTTTGCTACGGCGCGGTAGACTCATCTTATTTTGAGGTCTATTTGAGGTACCCTATACAACGACTGTACAAGTTGGTTGCCTAAAGTATTTATTCGAACTACCTGGCATACCTAAATGCTCCCTTTCGCTTGTAATTTCGATTCCCATTGTAGAAGGGGAGTTCTGCACTGCTGCCCTAGGACCTGGTCTAAGGTTTGGAGGATCTAGGGGTAGATTGGGATTATCAGGGTTAGAATCCTGAGATAGGGACTCTTTGCGGTTCATTTCGGGGTTATGAAGGTTTAGGGAGTGTAGTTGCTGTGTTGGCATGTGAAAGCACTAGTCTACATGAGATGCGAACCAAGAAATTTAGCATCATAAATGCTGGTTGAGCCTGCTCTGGGCAATAGTGGCGGGTTCACAATGGAATGGGGGCACGACAAAAAAGGCAATTATTTGGGACGCCATGGTAGGCCCTGCTCTCGTAAAATCTCATGTGCGCCTGATACACAGGCCTTTCGAGACTAGACTAGCCTCATCGTGGAGGGTCGGGTGAACTTTGTAAGCAGGTAGAGGGACCTTTGAAGCAGGGCTTGCGCTTAAGACTGTTGTGGTTAAAGGCTTGGGATGTTTCACGGTAACCGACATGAGCCCCATTTGGAGATTCAGGGGGATTAGAATTGTTTTATGATTGTATGTATAGCCCAGTGATCAGCCCCTAAGCATGCTAATTGGGATGCGGGTACGGTTATACTCGGGTTATGATTACCCTGAACCTCCAGGTAGATGCTGCCAATGAAGTCCTGTGGGACTTCCCGGCACAGCGCTAAAAAATCAACAGATTCCAGATTCCAGATCCTATGAGTACCACATGTGGACACCGGAAGCCATGCGCGAACCTTGACCCAGAGAACTGAGCTGCAGGCTGCACGGTATGCCCTAAACTATTTAAGGCAAGAATGCAAATTGGTTGAGTCAGCCAGCTTGCTGCCTAGAACATCCAGGCAGCACAGGCCTGGTGCTGCCTCAACCATCGAGGCGTTGGAGAAGCAAAGTCCCTCAGTCAGACTTGTCATGCTACCGAGGTCTCGACCTCTTGGCAATCACCGCGTTTGGTCATTGCTAGGATCCGTGCTATATGGGGACCTCCAAAAGGTAGCCCGAATTTTGGGAAACCCATGGAGTTTCCATTCTACTTTCCATTATCCCAATATAACCCAAATATGAACCCTGCAACCTTATTGATTTCAGACTCTGAATGGATGCCGCAGACGTCCTGGTCACCAGCCTTCTGAACTGAGCGCATTGCCAGAGAGGCAAGCTGCTATCAGCAAGAAAGAGCGCAATACAGAGGACTATGTGGGGCTTGTCACAGTTGTGGTTCCTTTTGAGGGTTCCTTACCATATACATATTACATATATATATATGTGTGTGTGTGTATGTTTGGGGCCGATATTTTTGAGGCGAGCCCAAAACGGACCACAATGTTGACAGCCTACCGCGTGGAGGCACCACACTGACCCAGCGGCTGCTCGCCCGGATGGTGCCAATTGCGATTTTCAATGTAAATCGAAGCTTTGCAAAACACATGTTGCAATGCGCAGCCCTAAAACCTATACATCCATACATCCTGAACCCTAGACCCTAGACCGGAGGGAACCTCGCGCGAAGAGTTTTGTTCTTTAAACTCTTGCTGTCAGGAGAGTCGCCCAGCCGAGCTGACGGTGGACCACGGTCCATCGCTGAGGTCTATGCCGCAACCTCAGTTCAGGGATTAGGGTATATAGGGTACCTACTATAATGGATAATCAAATGGAAAAGAAAATGGAAAATGAAATGGAAACTGTGATTATATAGGGGATTATAGGGATTAGGGTTTTCTAGGGTTGTAGGGTTTGTAGAGTTCAAGCTAGGGTTCAGGGTTTGTAGAGTTTGGGGTTTACTACCCTCCCAACCTCATTTACCAGCCTTGTCATTCAATGGACAGTAGTTTAGGCAGTCCCCGTATGCCCTAGATCCTAAAACTCTAGACCTTATTTGGAGGATCAGGGGACTTATTAAGTATACTCATAAGCCCTATAATCCATAGAATAAGCCCAGTTATCCCTCTTATTAACCTACTTACCAAGCCCCCCTGACCCTCCAAGTGGTGCCCATAAACCCCAAAACCCTAAACCCTAAAACTGTAAACGCTAAACCCTAAAACCCTAAATCCCCATATCCCTGAATCCGTAAATCCCTAAATCCTTTAAGAATGGATCAGGCACTCTGCAAGGAGCTGTCTGAGGCCTTCCTATTGCCCATCAGCGAGGTGAAAGCTTGTACCTTGGCTGATTGACACTCAGAGTTCGGGTGTGGGGTTTAGGGTTCAGGATGTAGGGTTTAGGGTTCAGGATTTAGGGTTTAGGGTTCAGGATTTAGGGTTTAGGGTTCAGGATGTAGGGTTTAGGGCTTAGGTCTTACGGTTTAGGGCTTTCAGAGCTTATGGCTTATAGGGTTTAGGATTTAACGTTTAGGGTTTAGGGTTCTATCGGGGCACATAGGGAGTATGTAAGATTATCCTGGGGTTGTATAGGGATGTATAGGAATGGAAAAATTAAAGAAAAACGACCTATTATTGTAGGGGTCAAGTTTAGGCTTTAGGGTTTCCCGGAGGGCCCAATTCCGGGTTAGCGTGACTCCTTCAAGGGTAACACGAGGGGTCCTAGAAGTTTCTTACGAGGTTCATGATTTTGAGAGGCCCGCGGGAAAATCTACCCAAGTTAGTCAGGGGTTTGAGCTTGTAAGTTCAGGGCCGGAGGAATATAGGTTTGCTGTCAGTTTTCTTGAAATTAGGGTCCAGACTTTGGATTTCGCTATGTAACCGAAGTAGGCCAGCTTCTCAAAAGAGTTGACAAGGCTTCCTTATAGAACCTCGAATTTCGGTCAGGGACCCCATCTGAGCGAAAGTCTAAATTCCTTAAAGGGGGTCAGAAAAGGGAATCATGGGCGACTACTTTGGGGGTTATTACGGGAGCACCAGGAGTTTACGTAGACTATATAGTTCATGTATCTCGAGGATTCGTCGGTGTGTGGTTAATGGCCAACCGCTTCCTCGCTAGGCAGTAAGATGGGAATCACACTAAACTTACTGGGAGTTAGTAGGGAATAGGGGAGCATGTTATAAAGGGGCTATACAAGGATTATTTTTTCGTCATCCACCGTTAGCCACCATTAAGCAAATCATGTAGCCTGAGCTTTCCCATCAAAAGCTGCATCTCCATAGCTCAAAGCCCTGACTGTAGGCTTGTGGATAGACGGCTTCCATCGGCGACGCGGGTTTAGGGCTTAGGGTCAAAAGTGTAGGGCTGCCCATGAGGCCCTGATGCAAGAAAAGGGCTGCCCAACTGAGGCTATGAGGACTTCCGAAGTCTGGATGCGGATGGCAACTTTTCTTTGCAACCTGGTACTTGATTGCTTAACATAGAAGCCAAGATAACTTGCAGGCAGAAATTGTTCTTGGCAAGGCTTCGGGAATTTACTCCCGCTTCATTTACTCACTAAGAGCGGGACCTCAGAGGATGTTTTTGCAAGGTGCATCTCTTTCGACTACTATGAAAAAACTACTGATGCTGTTCGCATTACATGACTCATGTGACCGCTACGCATCAAAAACGCGTCGAGCTGGTGGGGTCATACAATTACCGCTCCCGACTCCTAAAGTAGATTTAGACCTTGCGGATCTAGTGTTGTGCCTGGAGGGTGTAGAGGCTCGGGAGTTGTAAGGTTTGCCTGCTTTGCGCCCCTACAACCTGGGCCTAGCCCCCTGCATCCTAAATCCCTTTCGAGGTTCAGTGTTCAAGGCCCAGTGCTCACCCAGAGGGCTGCACAGCTTGCTTCTGGCCTAGGGTATGGGGCCATTTGTCTGCCTTAAAACTACCAGGTTTGGGCTCTGTGCTGAGGTCAGCTGATGAGTTTGAGGAAGCTGTTCGAAAGCATTCCTGCAGAAAAGAGGGGCAGGATTCGGCAGAGTTTCTGAGCACTCCTATTTTTGAGCTTGCTGCAGAAGGCTTCAGCCGTTCAGACTGATTTTTGGTTGGGGTTTGAAAGCTCTTTTGCAAGTTCCGCCTTTGAAGGATTAACTGGGACATTGGCATGTGCGAGGCAATGTCGAGACATGGGCTTAGAATAGAAGCCGTTTGAGGTTTCAGGAGAGTTGCTTAGGGGTTCGTTTTGAGGCTTTCTGGGCCTTCTCGCTGATGCCTGATCAGTATGAGCAAGCCTCAGGACGCATTGCTTGGTCTTTGTTTCGGAGTGTGCTTGGTAGGTGCAGCTGACACTGACTTGTGCGTTTTGTGGCCGAGATCAAGGTGAGTAGCTGTAAGCACAAACGAGCAAACTTTTGATAGGGGATCTGTTGATAGTGCTATGGTCACCTAGGATAGGACATTGCACGTGAATGTCAGAGCCCTAAGCGGCGATAAGAGAGTTTCTCAAGACGACCCCTGCAACATTCTAATGTGCTCTCGCAAAAAAAATACAACCAACTTAAATCCAATTGTAATCCTGTTTTCAGAGAGGCCCTGATCCCGAAAGATCTTAAGCCCAAAGCTTGCAATGTCCTATGTGAAGTTTCATAGAATCCGTTTAAGGTACCCCTATTTCAAGAAGCCCTCACATCCCGACACCCTAAACTCCTTGCTGAAGAAGTCTACCAATTAGTGAGGAGGAGTTGGGTACTGCCCCCACTCAGTAACTGGATAATAATCAAAGTATTCGTATAAACAATTTAATCTTGAAATTACATCTACTATAGGCTGTTAATGGGTGTGTAATGGGTGGGGCAGGACCAACATACAATCTGTAATAGTCATGGTTTGTTTAGTTTACACCAGATCCTTTTCAAATCCTTCTGGCGCCTAGCTACAGTCCGCAGGAAGCCGTAACATCACCTAGTTTCCATCTCATGTCCATCTCGCTTTTCCATCTGGTCCTCCATTTTTCTCATCATTTGTTCCCTACATTATCTCCTTTCTCGCTGTTCAGGAGCGCAAAAACCGCAACCCTAGACTCTGAACCCATCTGAACCCTAAACCCGCGACCCTAAATCCTAGACGAAGACGTGACGCAATCCAAGTCTTGCAATAGAACCCCAACATAACCCAATATGACCCCAATATACCCTTAATATAATCCCAGTATAACCCCAATATGATTTCCAATATAACCTCTGAACCCTATATACCCCTATATATCCCTATATACCCACCTGTCTCTCTTCTTGTGGTATTCAGGAGCTGCCAGATCTCTAAACCCTAAACCCTATGCACATGCAGGTGGAAAACGGTCCGTTAAAAAACTAAACCCTAAACCCTATCTCTCTTATTGTGTTTTTCAGGAACTGCCAGATCCGTGAGGATGAGCCATTGCCTCCAAACCTGGCGGCCGCTGGGCTTCGAGAGTTGGGATTCGGGTTTACAGGTTATTTGAGGGTTCAGGGGTTTAGGGGTTTAGGTTTTACGGGTTTAGGTTTTAGGGGGCTTAGGAATGTTGAGGGCGGAGGGTAGGGTTTAGTCATGTGTGGGGTTCAAGGGCTTCCGGTTTAGGCTTTTGTGCGTGTGGAGGTGCTTAGGGTTCTCGACCTGCTGTTTGGAGCTGTTAGAGAACCTGGTCTGCCGTTAAGGAAGTCAAACCAAGTTACTATAGTAGGGAAAACCCTATTCTTAGCTATGCCCATAATATTGTAACTTAATTTAAGTTCCTTAACAGCAACACAGAAAGTGGCTGACCCAGATTCGGAAGTTTGAGTGGTAATTCTTGTTGCAAATACATAATTGCAGGTGACTGGGTCAGTGTTTCTGCCTCAGGGTTTTCAGGTTTCAGACATTTTGGCTCAGATAGAAGGAATTACTTTTCGCTCACCAGCTCAAGATTGCGATGGTTCAAACAACGGTCACTATGAGCGGTACCGCTTACGTTTTGCTATTCTCAGGAGGGGTTGTGATGCGGCACCGGCTGTGACCAGCACTTGCGCTGCGCTTTCAAGCAACACCTCATACAACCTCATGCAACCCTCAGCGCTGCAACACATGTTTTGAGAAAACCTTGCCTGTCGTCCAGGTGAAGTACGCCCAAATGGACCACGATGGCAACCGCACCTGAGCTGATTTCTAAGGCTGCCTGTCAAGCGGCTCTTGGCTTGAGGTAGAGTGGGGGCTAGAATCATCACTGTATAGCCGGCCCCCATGATAGTCCCTATATTCAGTCCCCTACCCCTTTTAGGGGGGGGAGTCAGGATTCAGCATGTCCTTGCTTCATGGATTTGAGGATGTACCTGAAACCCACAAGCCAGCCATCAGGACTCACCTGAACCCTCAGCCTCTTCGTTCGTTAGGCCTGGGAGAAGCTGTCCAGCACATCCACTGCAGCACAACATGCAAAGGCCCTACTACAAAATATTGTTCGTCTGAAAGCACAATCGGGTTTCAGGTGCCAGGCATGCTGTAAGAACTCAAACACGTAAGTCTCCAATAAGAGATGTAATCCCTCATTTCGATTGATCAAGCTGCCATGTGATTTCTGCCCTGCCCGCTTCTGTTGAACAAGTTGCATAGCCCTGACAACTGACAACCCTAGATTGAGCTATGGCTTTCACATGTTTTGCAGCTCTTTGTATTACACACATTAACACGGAAAGGAAAGAAGTATGCACTTGTGCTGCAATGACATCACGACAAAGAAGGCACCCGCCCGAAGCCCTAAAACCTTAGCCGCTAAGCGTAAATCCTAGCCCAAGGCCCCAAACCCTCAACTCCAAAACCAAAGCATCAACAAAATCCGGACAATCCTGTCAACAGGGGCCCTAAGTCGTTTTTCACCGTTTCCGTTGTTATCAGTACATAATTTCTTGTTGTACTTTTTCTATGATTACTCTTCATACTGGTAATATGACCAGTACTATTGCAACTATTGCTGCAAGGACATTACATGTACTGGGTTGCTGTTAAGGAATTTAATTTAAGGTACCATAGTATGGGTATGTCGTAAATACCAGGTTTTCCTTGTTACAGGCCCCTAAACCCGAAACCAGCCTAAAACCATGAACCCTGCATAATCTAGTAACTTAGTTTAAGTTCCTTGGCAGCAAGGCAGATTATTCGCATAGGTTCAAAAGCCGAGGCCTGGTGGACTTCAGGGAATATGCGCCTTGGCCTGGGAAGTACATGTGCTGCAGGGGACCTTTAAAGGGAAAGGCAGAAAATTCTAGGGATATGTAGAGTTTAGGGCTTAAGATTACTTGGGAGTCGGGGACTGGTCCCTGAAATGGAGGGTTTGGGGTTTAGGGTTGGGATGTGCAAAGCCCTGCACCAACAAGAATTTCTCAATCCATTAATTACAATGATGTAGAAAGCACATTTAGCTACACATGATTTTGAGAAAAAACGGGTCGAGTCATCGCCAGGTTGCAAGCAATGAAGCAATTCGGCTTCCCCCGCAAAAGATTGCGTGCATGTTTTGCACATTGATTTTGTATGTTGCCAACACCATCCCCACGCCATGCTCATGCCTCCCTCGAAAACCTTACGCCTTTCCCCTCAAAATGCACTTTCTTGGTAGCCAAGCCGACCAAGCCCAAAAACTAGCATACCCACAGTAGACTCAGTAGACCCTGACAAGGTTCGCTGGTGTCAGGGTGCCAGTTGGTCAGAGCATTTGCTGGTGCGCGATGAGCGCGACCGCGAGAGTCGGAAACTTGCGAAGAAGCTTGGAGCCACGCCTGCATGGCCAAAATCCGTTCAAGGGTTTTACATGGGGTCCGTATAGGGCGTAGGATAGAAGCCTGAGGAGTTACCTGTGGTGGAAAACCAAAAGCAAATGATATGGAAAACGGGCTTACGCAGGGTTTTGTAGAAGCCTGAATCCCTCTTGAAGAAACAATTCTGGTATACTTATAGTATATATTCCCAAGAGTTGCTACATGGCCCTGATCCTCAAGATCTTAGGTGTAAACCGGGGATAGGTTAGTTATTAGAATAGGTTAACAGGGTGGGGAAGGGTTGAGGTGAGGAGTGCGATGTGTTCTCCCCAGTCAGATAAGCCTTTTTTTCTTCTATGAAAATGAATTCTACCATTTATGTGCTGGTTGGGTCATATATACATACATATGTATATACAGATATGCATGGACAGACACACACACACACACATATATATATATATATATGCTCACACCCCCCCATGATCCACCGAAAAGGCGTTTTCCATGAAACATCGTATTTCAGTTTAAGTTATGTACATATATGTAGCCACTTCGTTGAGTCAAGGGATCCTGGAATCCAGGATTCATGGTTGTCCATCTGATTGAAAGC
>CAJNIZ010044785.1:18015-46164 GCA_905231905.1 Symbiodinium pilosum
GTATACCCCCCCTCCCCATGAGGCCTAAAACCCAAAATAATCTATCCCCCCTCCTAATGAGGCGTAACACCCAGAATTAGGTAGATAACTGGGGGGGGGGGTACCAATATATATATATATATAGTTATATATATATATATATATGGGGTAATGTCTTGGTAGATAGATGGCGCTGTCAGAAAAAAGGGGGTTGCAGTTCGCAGAAGAAAACTAGAAGAATGCTGAAATTGTGCGAAGATTAGGTGTCAATCTGTTGGCCGGTTGCTGATCGTAGTGGAGACATCGCAGACAACCTTTTCTTTGTAGTGCCCAGAGAGAGGGTCCGATGCCCCGTAAGCAAGGAACATACTCGAGATCTTTTCGGATCATGAATATGATCAAGGAGATATTCTTAGATTAAGGGGTACTGGGCTGGCTCCCTGAGTTGAGTGTGAACAATTACATGGGGTTTCCAGACATTGGGAATCCGTTTCTGAGGGTCCTAGAGTAGGATCATAAATCTGAGGGCATATAACAGAACATTGTGCAACAAATGGAAGGAGACACGCAGCTGCCAGTGGAAAGGCATGTGGATCAATATCCCTGCCTGAACCCCAAAAGTATGAAGAATAAGACCCTTTTGCACCCTTGCCGTGCGTCTTGGGCCATCGTGTAACCTGCTTAGAGGTCCAAACGAGAGCGTCGCATCTTGAATTTGAAGTTCTCCCACAGCCTTGCGCTAGATGTTCATGATTCTAAGCTATTCAGCCAAGTTGGCTCTTGGTTGCAGATCAGGACCTCTGCACAAGGCGCATACGGGGAGATTCACAAAATTGGGGGGTACCTTGTTGGGGGTCCCCATAATAAGGATTGCTGTAATTTGGGATCTATGTTGGGGTCTCTTTATTTAAGGAAACTACCATAGAACGGTAGCTAGCACTCCACGAGCTTAGGTGGCCTCCCTTTAAATAAGCCTGCCTATAACTTGGGTGGACTCCCCACCCAGTAATAGTGACTATAAGGGTAATAAGGGTCATATTAGGGTCCTCTTATATTCCTATTCTGCCCTAAACCCACTATTACAGGGCTGGGGGGTCCAAACCGTATTATACCACTATTACAGGGCTGAAAGCTCCCCCTAGCCTACAAACATCCCGCCACCAAGAACAGCCGCTCCTAAACTCCTTATCACAATCCGCAGGCACACTGCCGTGCTAGACCCTAAGCACGATGCAGCCCTTGGTCAGCCTTACTGGTGGATAGTCGGGAATTAAGGGAATGTAATCCCTATATGAGTCATAGTCTAAACTCCTAGTATCCCCCTTAATAAGCCCTATAGTACTCCTCTATATAGTCCCTTTTAAGGAGTTTGGACTATATCTCATATAATATATACCCTCATGTCCTACTACCTCACTGTGACTCGCCTTGACTTCGACGAGGTATCCATCTGCTGGACATTGAGAGGCTTAGGCGCCTCTTTGACGTTTACGACACGGTTCCTTGGCCTTATACTTGGTCTCGCGGGATTTTGGATGTAGGGTGGAGGATTTTGCTTTTGGGAGTCTATGGGGCGTGTTTCCGGTATGAACAGCTTTTTGAGGGCCATATAGACATGCTGTGGGGGCTACAAGGGTGTCCTCCCCATGTGCAACTTTATCAGAACAATGCATGCAAAATGATTGTGCATGTAGCCGGCGCCCCCCGACGGTCAGGGAGCCAGCCAAAAAGGGGCCTTAGGAAGAATGATGTTTCCTAGAAGGGGGCCAAAAAGAGCAACTTGTTGTATGAGAAGTCTTGGTCTTCTTTTGGCAGCCTCCCCTACATGGCAGTCAGTTTTCCAACAGATGAAGCAGCGCAAACCATGGTCTCCGCGATTCTCACTTTAGTGATTGAGTGCCCTCGCCTAAACCCATGACCCCCCCCCCCCCCTTTCTTAGGGTTGTAGGGTTGGGGGTTTAAGGTTTGCGGCGCCAATCCAGCCCAAATAGGTAGGCAGGTACTGCGACTTGAGCCACTCTGCATGGGCTTCGCCAAAACCATTGGTCCCACTACCGTACATATGATTCCACAATACCACAATCTAAATCATGCACTTTCCTAAACGGGAAACCTTGATGTTGTCCATTAATCTGGGTGGCTGTGCGGGAATGTAAATGAAGCCGCTAATAGGGAGACCACGTTGCTTACTCTGTATTCATGTCGTGGCATCTGAGTGTATAATCATAAGGTATAATTATTACCAGCTCGTGGTATCTGAGTCTATAGAAGTCTTTCCAACAGCAACCTATTGCTGCACCTCCTCCAGCAGCCTGGACCCGGTCAGACAAACAGGGTGTGAAAAATGACATCAAATGAAGATCGACACGAGGCAAGTTTCTGTTGTCCATAGGATTCATATATCTTGCAATAGGGCCGTGTTTTACAGGCAGAAAACTCTTCAAACATGGAGCTATGGGGCTTAATTGCAATTTCGGAACGACTGAGGAAAAGAGGCGTGTCATCACACAAGAAGTGCGAGGAACCCAGATCAGGGATATGGGGTTAATTGTGGCCTGCGCCGAAACTTGTGAGTCCCTTTTGAGTTCCTCTTGTTTTCTGGGGATTCCCATCATTGAAAGTCCTGACATTGGTTTTCAAGGTACCACCGTGGCATGCCACTCCAAGATCAACTGAGAATGGTTGGGTTTAGAGTGTAGAAGTTTCGAAAAGTTGTTGAATTGAGGGCTAAGTCGACTTTTTCGGGATTGGTCAGGAATGGGGCTATATCGGATTTCTCATGAACCTCCTGGAGCCATTGAATTTTCCATTTTCTTTGCCATTTGATTCTCCATTATTGGGGTAAGGTCCCTGCATAGTGACGACCCAGGGTTTCCGTTGTCATTTTTCATATGATTTTCCACTATTACCATCCTCATGTCAATTAGCCAGCTTCCTCTGGACTGGGGCTTGTAGTCATCTGGGAGCTTCCGCAAATTGGCTCCATTTTTGGGGTCCCACAAGGGTCATACTAGGTTGGGGCTTGTATTCAAAGCCGTTCTAGAATCCCCCACGCAGTTTTGAAAACCTGAAGCTGCTGCCGAACACCTTCGTAAGGTTTAGGGCTCACGGGTCCTTCTTCATTCCCGCAATGACCATATCACAAAGATGCTTAAAGAGAGGAATGTCGTATGCAGCAGGTAAGCAATTTCCAAAACTTCTTGGAACAGGCACCTGTAAGTTGAATGCAGCGCCCACATAGGAGAAACACCATCTAGCGTCCTGTAACGTATGTGACGCCCATCTAGGTCGTGTGGCCCAGTGGAAACTCAAGAGCCAGGCCATAGATAGTTGTCAACACCAACAGGCTCCACTTCCTCCAATGCAAAATCACCGTCAACCTAAGCTCTACAGCCTCCACGGAGCCAGTTTGGGGTTTAGCTCCCTGCAGCTCCAGCAATGGAGAGGGGTTACAGGGACAGTTACAGGAACTTATAGAGGGACAGCTGTAGAGATCCAGTCCATCATCCCTACAAAGCAACAGGTCGGCCCACAATTGCAAACTGACCAGGCAGTCTTCTCGAATTTTGGAGGTTTGATAGCCACACCTTTCTTTGACGGTTAAAGTGGCAGGAGCCTTGATAGAGACTCGTGAGAGAGGAGGCCCAGAGGGCTCAATACCCCTTAATTAAGGAAAATATGTTTAGGGTTTAGCCTTAGGATCTGACATAATTTTATGGTTCAGTCCTTCATCAAGGGGTATTGGGGTCTCTGTGGAGGCTTGATAGACTTCCTCCCAAGAATGCACCGCGGTCTTGGCATCGCCCTGCTGTTTCTGTAGCACCGAGGTTTACCCGTGTGATTCAGGGTGTCTTGAAGGCTGGGGTCCGGGATCCGGGCTTAGGTTTAGGCAGTTGAGGGATTAGGGTTTATAGGGCTCTTGGGCTATGACTATGAGGAGGACAGCTCCTCCTCAGAGGGGCGAAGAGCAACTGACATGAGGGGGTACTTTGAGAACCATCAAAGCTTGTAGGGCTGGCTCATGCATTGTTACAAGGTTTCTTTTTGTGTCTGGCGTACTAACCAGGGGCCCTTAGTATGTGCCCCCGCCTGTTTCTTGGCTCCTGTCCTTGATTGGGCTTGTAGGGTATTATATATACTGGGTATCGAAGAACTTCCCAGGATTACGGCCATTTGTTCAGGGCTTATTGTTTAGAGACACACCCCGCTCCAGATTCCTAAGCACGTGGTTGTAGTCTAGGTCTAAGGTTCCAGCTATGGGCTTTGTAGTGGGTTTCCCGCGCTTTGAGTACATAAGGGCCCATACAAGGGGCTCATAGTTCCAACTGGAGATTAGGGCTCAGGGTGTTGAATATGAACAAAGCAAGATATCAGCTTCCTACATGCTTGATGGCACCCCGTTTATTGAGGAACTCCTCCTCAGGAAAGAACCCAAAGGCATGGGCTTCAGAGCAGAATTTAGATAGCACAATGGGGTATTTTGTTGCGTCTTCCGGTGTTGCAGTGGTGTTATGCCACGACGAGCTTTGCATGTCCGTGTGTAATGTCGTGTGTTGCAGTCGCAATGTGCTAGCAGCTGCTAGCATTTCAAGACTTACGCAAGAGCATGGTTAGAGCCATATGCTCCTTAAAGCAGCACACCATGAACAGGCAGTAGCCCAAAAAGGACTATGGCAGAGCAATTCTTCTCAGCCTACTGTACAGCCTCGGGCGCATAGCCTACAGCTCAAGCGAAGGCCCCAGCTTCGTCCCCTAAGCGCCGCAGACTTCAAAAAGGGAAACTCACTGCCTTTGACAGCAAGAGGTCACGGAGCCGAGCGACATCCCTAAGACACGGTTGGATCGTGCCGTGCCCGCAAGCATGTCATGCAGGCATGCAAAAAAAACATTAATTTCGGAGTACGTTATCTTGCGCTGAGTGTAAGGATTATAAGAGGATAGTATTTCGACTTGCCCAGGCTTCTGCAGTAGTGGCAGTCGCTTCTTGCTTTGTAGCCTATGGTCTGAGGTACATTAGGTGGGGCTTCCAACGGGGGAACCCGATGGGATGTTATCGTGTTTAGGTGTATACGAAGGGAGTTCCAATTGTTTCAAATCAAAACCCATGCGTCAACCTTACGGCTTGAAGCCCCAGGAGGCTCCCCGAACATGGCCACGCAAGAGGGGACCTTGCACTTAAGGGCCTCAAGGGCCTTAGGGGTAGGTCAGAAGTACAGAGAAGAGTTTCAAGGTCCAGACAAAGATGTCCTTGATGGGAGTACTGCACAGGCTAAGGCATCCGCAAGCAGCAATTGGGAAGCCCGCAACGGATTCCCTCCTGCCCTTTTCTTAGTAAAATATTTTCTTAGCCATTGACTTGCCGGAGTGGGTCAGGTTACTAAGCCTAAGCTCGTCCTAAACCCAAACCTTGCTGAAACCAAAAGCCTACTGAAGCCCTAATCCTCCTGAAGCCGAAGGCTACTGGCGCGAGATCGACTTGGATCGCAATGGCACTGTGGACTTCGAGGAGTTCGTCATCTGGATGATCGAAGCTGGGCTGGCTTTTGGCCAGTTCAGGGTTTTAGGTTTTAGAAGTTGAGTGTCTAGGGGCTTCAGGGACAAGGGGTAAAGGAAATTCTGCAATTTAGGGTAGATTCGCGGGGTTAACGTGGCATCCCGGCAGCAATGGACTTACAAGGTTGCCCTCGAGATGTCTTCTTCTTATAAAGCTTCACAACTTCCCAGCAGAGGGCCAAGGCTCCTCAAGTTATGGAGCTAAGATGAAGCTAGAAATCCCACGCTCTCTATGCGTGCACGGCATGTACCTAAACCCCGTCCACCTCCGCTTCTATGATACCCTTTCCTTCCGGTTGGTGAGGGCTTTATATGCCCTGAACCGTTTCCACTTTCTTTTCCAGTCCCCTATAAAGCCTTATACAATCCCTTTGAGGGGGTAGGAGCCTTCTTTATATCAGGCGGAGGGGATTTCTGACCGCTTTTGCCTAGATTGTTCAGGAGATCCATGAACTCAAGTATTCAGAGTTAAGGATTGAAGGGTTATGGCACGCGATGACTGGTCTCCTTTTGACGCTCTACATGATGAATAGGCCCCGGGCAAGCTTCATCAACCCAAACCCTTATACCTCAAACTCTACAAGAAACTCAAAAGGAAAAGGCGCAAGAATGACAACATTTGGAGTAGTAACTCCGTAGTAAGAGTATTCCAGACGGTGATGGTGGCAGTACTAATAATGACCGGCTTCATGAACCCAAACCTTATACCGCAAACCCTAACTGACGACAAAATCAGAAGCAATAGTAGTTATCCTATCCTGATCACGGCCCATGGGTCCAGGTGCCCAGACTTGAGGGTTTCAGGTACGCAATACTTTTAGGATGATCGCATTTGGGACCTGAACCTCCATTGTTTGGGTACCTTGACCCTCAGGGGGGATTGATTGAACCAAGGACCGCGGCCCTGAACACCTGATGTTACGCCGAGAGTGGATTTCGCAAACGCTGGGTGCCGAGATCTGATCCGGAATGAAGATTCGAACAAGAGATTTAGGAACAGAGGTTCTCAATGTAGCTTATCGTATATACAAGTTCGCAGCCATACACCCTAAATCGCAGGGGCAAATTATCGCGACCTACCCCGTCCTCACTCCAAAGGGTCGCTTGGATAATGTTTGGTTTTGGCAAAGGCCGTCAGACAAACCGCCAGATGGCGCAGGCGGCACTGTCTGCGCGAGCTTGGCAAAGTGTGGCAATGCGAATCCTGAATCGTTACATGGCATTCCCGCAACTGGCAGAGTCGAGGCTCCAACAAAGCAATACGCTACATGTTGGTGACCTTAAGGACACCACCGCTTCTGATAGCCTGGCTTAGATTCCGTATGATCATCGCATACCCGCCTGGAAAGATCAGAAAACGGACCCGAAAGAGCGACTACCCATATGAGAATTTCCAGATATGATGTTTTCTTTTGGAACTCCCACTTGCCTTCAAAAACATGAGGCCAGGGTTTTCCTACAATGCGGATGATCAAATTTCTGAGTCATTCTTGGGGTCATAGCAACAACTTGCTTCCCATTCTTGTTCGGTATGGGTTCATCATGTTCCTCAAGGCTGCGCCTTTCACCTCGCCCTCTACAACCCATCTATGACCAAGAAATCTAAGTGACTGACGCTTTGCCAGCACTGCGCGAGACAGCCGACTCTACCCCTGAAAGGGGCTGGGGGAGGCTTGGATTTTGTTGTATTGAGGCTGAGGGCTGAGGCTAGATCCTAAACTGCTTGCGGTGTTGGGACTAAGTAAGGAATGGAAATCAACATAAAATTCATTGCAGGATTTATTTTTCCCCTGCATGGGGCTTTCCTCCTGCTACCTTACTATGTTAATATGTAGATACATGGTTACATTATTGCAAGGGTTTGTTCTTGCACTACTACATGGAATGCAGCAAGCCCAATCGTCTTTTCCGCCTGCAGATTAGTCCCTTGAACTTGAACCCCCCCCCCTCCCCCCTCCCCCCCGCTGTGCCCATCAACTGGCATTTATGAGCTCATCCCAAATAGGGATGACTGGCCAGTACAGAATGCGAGACTTTTGAGATGCTAGGGGAAGATGAAGTTGCGAATCTCGTATTGAGCTTTGCGCATTGTCCAGAGAGAAGACAAGCTAGGCCCTAAACCCCATAAGGCTTGAACTGCTTTAAGGGATGAAGCGACACGGCTGGGGGCTCTGCATTGGAGTAAGCGTCGATGCTTTGACTTCTGTCCATGCTCGTATTCATTTGCCAAATTGGTATCATCCCTATTATCGTATCCCCAGAGTCGCTGCGGCCACCCCGTGTGAGAAACCCCCATGTCAAGGACCTTCACAGAGCCAGCTTACCCCGGGACCTTCAGGACTAAAGTCAGGAAGTTAGAGACGCTCAAGTTGGGCGAGACTGTCTTTGTTTTATGAACCTTAGTGTCGCGCCTTCAGTGGCACACAAGGCGCTTCACATCGGGTCTGCTCGGATTTGAGCTAAAACAGGTCCCAGCTGTGTGTCCAAGCAGCGCAAAAGAAATGAAACCCTTTGTTCCTGATGCTGTCAGCCTCAAGATTTTGTGCTGCTGCCTAGATTTCCAGTTATTCTCCTGTGTATTTTCAGTTGAAGGCATGTATACTTGGCGGCTGCAACCAAAAATCGTAGAAGATGCGCGCAGTCCCATGCCAGACCGGGGTGTCGTTGTAATGTATAGTATAGCGCTTTAGGAGAGCTTTGTCTCACTCTCGGAAGACCAATATTCTGAGGAAGGTTGTTCCTGTTGGGACTGTAGCAGGTAGCATGCCGGGGGCGCCGCGTTCGCCCTTAGACTTTGCCAGAAGCACCGCAAAGGTTCGCCAGAGTCTTGCTTGCTAAGCCCACGTGAGCAGTGGGCGGTCGTAAAAACTGTGATTTCATTCGGGAACCCTATGCGCAATGCTATTCTGAACGTTTGCGCCCGAATTAAACGATAAGCAAAGGAAGGGATTGGGGTATTTGCGAACGCGAATAGGCAAGATAAGAGTCTCGCCTTCTTCCCGTCCTTTTGATGAGCTCTTGCGGACAACTTTGTCAGCTAACTGCTTGAACCTCATGTGTCTGCAGCGGATCCTATCAAGGTGTTCACTAGGAACCCTTCTAGCCTCAGACACAGGTTTTGTGGGTGTTTGAATCATGTAGTGCACTTGTTAGGCAAACTTCCGGGAATCTTCGAAACAGAGGTGCTTCGGCTTCTTTCTTTAATTGGGCGCGTGCCAACAAAAGGATCCCCAAGTTGCCCCTAGAGTTGATAGGCTCCTTCCTTCATCCTGAGAGAAGCCCCACAATTTTGGCGCATGCCTGCATGGGAGCTTCCAAAAATGAAGCAGTCGTCCTTCATATTCCCCCAATGCATTACAGATCCTTGTCATAAAGACCTCCGCAAAGGACCAGTGATTTTGGAAAATCCCTAATTACGTGCTCCCCCAAAGGGGTGGCATCGGAGCATCCCGCAGTGCCGTTAAGAGCCAGCACGGTTGCGCAAAAGTAGGCATGTCGAGCTTTGCCCTAAACCCTAAACCCTAAACCCTGATCAGTTTGAACACGCGTAACCCAGATTCTGAAGCCCAAATCCCCCCAAACCTCGACCCAAGCCCCGATTCTCCAAGCCCAGTTTCCTGAAAAAATCCGAAGCACAAAGTAGCACGAATCATTCAACATAAAAATGGTAGTTTCCCAAATTAAGGGGGCCCCAATATAGACCCCCAAATATTATGATCCTTATTATGGGGACCCCCAATAAGGTACCTCTAATTTTGGGAAACCCCCAAATAGGTTCCTACGAGCCCTGACCCCTCCTTGGCTCTGGGTTTCAGAGCTTCCTGTCCTGGGAGCACCTAGCCGGGACGACGCCGTACGTGGGGAACAGACTGAGCTCATACTGCCCATTAGGGTTGAGGGTTTAGGGGTTTAGGATTTAGGGGTTTTAGGTTAAGGGGCTTGGGCTTCAGGGTCTGGGGTTTAGGATTCAGGGAAAACCAATCATAGCTAGATAAAGTCCTGACGTCCCTTTGTTAAACCACCACTCGTGTTTGGTAATCTAACTACCCAGCTCCTAACCCTAAACCCCCATATCAGCCCGGTGTTCATTTAACTGTCTATTTTCTCTTCCTCCTGACTCTCGAACGGAAAGCCTAGCCTATATGCATGATGTGCCTAATTTCGGGCCTGACGTTGCCTAAGCCTTATTTGCCCCTAGATAACCCCAGTTTCCGTTTTATACTCTGTTTGATCAGTTTGGGTAAACTCCCTTAACCCTAAACATTACATGAACATGTGATTTCCATCTTTAATTTCCATGCCTAAAAATGCTTATGTAGCTCTGGTGTAACTCCTATATACCCCTTTATGATACGCCCTATACACCCCCCTTTAGAATCCCTGTATATCCCTATATAATCCTCATATACCCCTTTAAAGGGACCTGGGCTTTTCCAATTCAAGCCCAGGCTATCCTCGGCCTTGAAATGTGAATTGTGTCGCATGTCAGGTGTCAGGCGACTGGCGTAGAATCGCACGGCAGGACTCCGAGTAAGCTATCGTACCCCTATTTAGGGTTTAGTCTAGTGCTTAGGATTATTGATCAGCGGGAATATAGTCATAAATGATGAAGATCCGAAGAAATGTAAGCTACTATTTCGGATTTGTTTAGTGATGCTACCCCCCATCATGGAGAATCAAATTCAAAAGAAATGGACAATGGGATGGAAATCAGGCTTATGTAGCGGTTGTGGCTCCCTCTTCTTGGGGCCCCCGTAATAAGGATTCCAGTATGTTGTGGTCCATATTGGGTTCCTGCAATTTAAGGAAACTGTCAACTGCATCACACAGCCAAGACCTACAGAGCCCTATATGCCTAAAATGAGAAATACCTCAAATGACACCTTGAATCTTGCTGAAGTATGATTTAAAGGATGCTTCCTCATCAAGAGTTTAAAGGATATGGTAATTTCCCAAAATAGGGGGGACCCAAATATAGACCCCAAAATACTATAATCCTTATTATTGGGTCCCCCAAAAGGGAACCCCTAATTTTGGGAAACCCTAATCCCTATAATCCCCTTTATATTCTCAGTTTCCATTTCATTTTCCATTTTCTTTTCCATTTGATTATCCATTATAGCTTAACCAAGGGGTGGTAGGCTTCCTGTGAAAACATTCAGGTTGGTCACCTGTTTTCAGGTTTGGGGGGGTATTCTCTACGCGAAACCCAAAAGTATGTTAACAACTGGCCTTGTGGGCTGTTTTAAGTGATTTTGGGCTACTATCTTAACCTACTTTTGGGACCCAGGTACTGTTTGCTCAGCCTCGACGTCACCTATGTATCACTCAACTTTGGGGGTCAGCCTAGACGTTGCCCTGACTTGGTTGCACAGAGCAGCGTGCAACCCGCTGGAGAGCATTAGCACCTAATTTAGTCAGGCATGGATGCTGAAAATTCCCGAGTTGAACGGTGCACACAAATGTGTCTCCTCAGGATTCCTTTGGGCCGCCTTTGCAAACCCTTCACTGATAAGATGTCAATTCTAGAACGGGCTGCAAGCGGACTGCAACTTGCCATGAGAAACATGGGCTTTTGTTCGAAAGGATGGGGTCCTTTTATCCGGAATGGGCTTCGCTACGTACAAGTCCATTAGTCAAAGAGGGGCAAGTGGTTGTGGGCGCCTGGGGGCTCTCTTCCCGCAGCACCTGAACTAAAGAATCTTCTTCAGCCGAGGAAGAACGCGTTCTCATGTTTTGTTGTTTCTTCCTCCGGCCTGGGTTTAGAGAGGTTCATTGAAAGTTTGGGGCCCCGACCAAACCCTCAATATCTTTGCATCTACATCCCCCTGCATCGCTAGAAGGGTCCCCCTTCCAGGAAGGGCCCTAGTGACACAATTATATTTGTACATCTCATAAATGCCTTCATGGGATCAAAAAACATACTTACCCCAAGCATGATAACCGTTTTCATGGGGATAACTCCTTAAAGATTATGTGTTGGGTACTGCCCCCACCCAGCAACACCAACTCAGTAAGTTTATCATGAATATATGTAGCCCTTACTACTGGCCGATTACAGACCGTAACTAGATGTGGGCAGTACCCGAACTTTGTGCACTAAGGCTGCAGGCCACAGTGTTTCGACTCGGCATTTTCCAGGCCAGCATTGCCGCGGTTGGGACGGGAAAGGCGGTGCTTGAGTTGTGGGTTAAAGGGTTGTTTGAGAATCCTTGACTTGCGTATCTAGATGCGCGTTCGGGGAGGGTGTGTCAGTAACTTAGTCTCGGGAGCAGTGGAAGCTGCGGCTTTGAAAGCTCTTGGTACTACAGTAGGATAAGAAGGAAGGGACTTTGATGATTGTTCAGGCGATTCCCGCAAAAACTTTACTTCGCAATGGCAGCTGCTACCACTGTACCCATTGGGGTAGTGTTAGGGTATATATTGGGGTTGTATGGGGATAATGGAAAATGAAATGGAAACTACTATAATGGCTTATAGTAGTTTCCATGTTCTTTTCCATTATCCTTAATAACCTATTCTAGTAATTTGGATAATGGAACATGGAATGGAAACTGCTATAGTATGTTGGACGCATTGCTTCCATATATGCATTCTGCAGCCACTTGTGGCGCCAAAGCGCTTTGTAGCAGGGCCTCAGAAGCATTGAAGCAAGCCTAGAACTCAACCTTGCACATCTGGGAGCAATGCTGAGATCTCGCCTGCTGGAAGAAATGCTCCAGCGAGCCTTCCGAAGTAAAGCCTGCCTCTCACCATCACACAGGCTGGAAGTCAATGGAAGTTTGAATGATTTCCTATATGCTTCCCTTACAATCCTTATCGACACCCAGATAAGGTATACTATGCCCCCCGAACTCTAAGAACTCCCATGAGTAGGGAGGAGCAAAGCGTAGCCCCAAGCTGCCGCCTTAAATTCGTAACACTATTCACAGCATTTGGTATTTGGAGGGTCAGGCAGCTTTATTATGTAAGCCACATCATGACCCCAGTTCTGCCATAACTGCCCTACTTAGTCCATCTGACCTTCCAACTGAGCCATAGTCTAAACTCCTTGAAGAGGGTTAATCATGTAAAAGGGATTCTTATAGGGGTTAGTAAGGGGGGTTCTAGGAGTGTAGACTAAAGCTCAAGTAGCGTCCAGAGTTTAGCGACTGATCATCCGAATCTGGAGCAGCTGCAAGCCGTTGGCAAGCAAATTTTGCCTCAAGCGCCTTGGACCAGTGCTAGTTTTGCGCATATGAACACCAGGATTGCTGAAGATTGGGTTTCTTTCCTTGGGTGCTCTTGCATGAGTAAACAGTAAAAAGAGTAGGACTTCTCCTTTTCGGGCCAATGAGGGGAAGACAATAATGAACTGTGTTGGATCAAGATCCAGGAATATTTAGGTAGGTATGACTGCTTCGGGAGCCATATTATACGCCTATATTTCTTGTAGAATTATGGTGCAATAGTTATTATGCCCGATAACCGTTTGCAATTTGTTAGGCCCGAGTATTGCTGGAATCGATGTTGGCAATATCCCTCACTGAAGTACGTACGAGCAAGGAAGCTGCTTGTTGTTCAGTTCAGCGCCTCCTTGTTGGATTCGTGGGGTCGTCACGCCTTCTGGGTTTTGGACTTTCAACACTGAGACAAGCGAGTCTCGATAACTTAAGGTTGCCGTTTTAGGTGTCTGCATAGTCAGGACTATGACACATCTCGGTATGAAGGGGCGCTTTGTCGGTATGAAGGGGCGCTTTGTCATTCAGAGTTTGGTCCTGTTTTAGCCTCTGCATAGCACAGTTGAAAACTTGAGGAATCGCACTCTTACGATGCTCTGCTTGCAGATATGCAGCTACACGAAATGGGTCGTATATCTTCGAGGCCACCATGAAGAAGTCTCTCAGAATGCGGGTTCCTTGTTTACCCCACAAAGGCACCAATGCATCGGGGTCCGATGCCAAGGACCTTTCAAACCGGGTTCACAATTCTTAAGTGCGCCTGCAAGTAATCTGGAAGCCTTTCAGTTCATGAGCAGTCTTCAAGGACTCCCTGTCAGGAATTTAGCGGCAGTTCACGGAACGTTCCCTGTCCCCGCAAGTGATCAGAATGCGTAGGCCTTTGTCAAAGGCAGTAGTTCGTATGCCAACATCCTGCACGGGTCTACCTATGTTCCAAATATGAGTACTCGTGTACCCGTGTCCAAAACCAGGCTGCCTGCACTTCGTGACCTTCCGGATAACACCCATGAATTTTGATTTGCCCTGCTGGTCTGAGGTGCTGGGCAAAGCGCCATCATGGAAGATGATGGTTTCGTGCTTCATGCTGTGCTTGAAGAGGATGAGGCCAGTTGCAGCCTCTATGTCCTAGATGCGGTTTGTACCAGGACTATGTAAGGAGTAATGTTAACCTCCCAATATAAAATCCCCCTCCAGATCTTGTTTTGCGTTGTTGGCGGAGTGGGGTCCCAAAAATGAACCAGATTGTTGGGGTAGGACTAGGTAGTGCAGCTGTCGTAGTACAAGTAGTACACGTAGAGGGAAACTTACTAAGATCGGGATATTTGCGGGCGGCCAATATTAGTATTGCCACCTCATGGTTATTGCCAATGGACCTTCTTTTTATTTCTTTTCGAGCTCCGAACTTGTTAGAAAGCACGCGTTACCTTCTGGGATTTCTCTGGCTCGGCAAGAAAGTACTATTGCCACCCACGTTATTAAAGGTTGGTTAACATCATGCACATGCATACAGACACAAATATGCATTCCTAAGGTTGAGTGTTCGGTGACCAGAGGTTGAGAGTGGTGGAACCACTGCTGTTGCGTGACTGCCTCTGCATGGGCAAGCCACCAAAGTTAACAGCGGCGGGCTTGAAAGACAAAGACTGCTTTCGCAGAACTAGGGCGCCCTTACTGGTTTAGGGTCTAGGGAAAAGGGTACACATAGTCAGGATCACATTGCTCAGCAATAGTCACCAAGGGCCAATGGGACTCAAGATCTTCAGGGATGACGGGTCTGAAGTGCCCGCTGATTTAGCATACTGCCCCGGACCTTCTACATAATTCCATTTTGGGGGGGGCATAAATGAAGCTGTTACGAGGACATCATAACAAACCCAAAAAAGAACTTCATGGGAGCCCTTGGGTACAGGGACCCCTGCAAATGCCCCACGGCAGGCTGCGCTTCGAGAAGCCCACGCCGGAGGCAAAATAGGGCCAGGGATTGGGGTTTAGGGGGGGATTTGGGTTAAGGATTTCGTTTTGCATCCTTCTTCCGGTTCTGAGGCCGAACCGGATAACCCGGAGGGTTTAGGGTTGCATCCCGTAGCTGATATTGGGTGGGGTTCTCAAAAACAAAGGTACAGTTCCGGACTCTAGAAATATTAACGGGGTAAGATGGAGATCATGCCGTCGTCTTCATGGATTCTGTAGGCTTTGCCATCAGAATCTCGCACATCGGCATCTGTTTTTTCAGCATGGCATCAGTCTCTTACATTAAATTATCCGTCCTGAAGGGCTACTGTTATAGTACCCCTTACTATGGGGTATATGGGGATATTTCCCAAAGTCATATTCTATCTACTTAAGGGGGACTGTTATCTCCATCTATCCGCGAGTCCCCACTAATGGAGGCTATTTTGCTTAATTGCGGTTTTGCCCTTAAACCCTTAGCCCTTAAAACCCCAAGCCCTAACCCTCAATCATCAAATCCCATAATCCTTAAACCATGAACTGCCTTAGTTGAGCCTTGGACGAAGTGTAGGTTCAAAACCTAGGTACCAAAGAATTGCTATCCCCGCAGCCTAAAGCCCGCAGCCCCAAGGCATAACACTTGAATTGGCCTCTCCCTCTAGTACCCCCCTACTCTGAAATATTACCGTTATGCTATGGTCTACTCCAATGGGAACATCCAATATTAGGGTGGGGGGGGGGTTTCAACATTATGGGAGGGGGGTGGGGGTCGGGGTTGCGGTTGCATGGCAGGTGTGGCCCTCGCAGTTCCGGATCCGAAAGGTTGGACGCCAGTGCTGCATGCAGCCTTTGCTGGCAAAGCAAAGTCTATCAGGATTTTGACGGAGCTACTGAGCTCCTGGGATCTCCAGGGTTTAGGGTTTAGGGGTTTAGGGTGTAGGGTTTAGGGGTTTAGGGTTTGGAGTTTGGGATTTAGAGTTCGGGTTTACGGCGTAGAGCAGGGCGTGTGGCTTCGTGTGGAGGATTTAGGATGCGCTTTGAAATCATAATCTCTGCTCTGGGCATTGCCCAAGGAAGGACTCTAGCTATGCTGATGGGTTCCCTAAACTGCCCCAAAGTTCCCTCTTGATACAAGATACTTGCAAGTAATCAAGGCTAGTTGTGCTGTGGGTGTCCTTGGGCGTACTATTCTTGATACATACCAGTTCCTGATTTGAGGGTTTTTCTATTTTCTAAACCCAACAAGCCTTCAAACCGCTTACAACGCCATGTTCGGGTGGTGGTTTCAATCCCAGGCTCCTCGGCGCTGAATGCCACAACCCCAGACGGAAGCACCGCGCTTCATCTGGCTGCCGGTGAAGGTCACGCGACCTGCGTAGCTTGGAGACAAAGTACACACGCTTAGAGCTGTAGATATATATATATATACATGTACGGATATGTATAACAATACTGCTAGGGGAGGGGTTCTACAAGGGGTATGTAGGGGAGTGGAACAGCAACTTGCGTAGCTTGGGAACAGAGTTCTAGCGTTGAGGGCTTACTGTTTAGGTGGCGTTTTGCTCTTCAAGCTGTGTTGCAAGATGCTAAAAGCAGCAGACTGACATGGTTCGGACACGCAAAAAGCCATTGAAGTTGTTGCTCTCTTGCTACATGCTTTGTGGATGTCAAGGTTTAGGGCGTCGATATCAGAATTCACAACTGCTTCCTTCATCAAACGCTCTGCCCTCCCCTGCCCACCGGCACCTTTCCCCCAAACTCGTGAAATGTTTGAGCACGTGCCTCGGATTTAAGGTTCTTTAATTACTTGCTATACCCCTATACCCCACACCCCAACACTCCCGCCCCGCATGGCCTCTAGTGAAACCCAACTGAAGTTTACTTCAATAGGACCCCTCGTGACAACATGCCAAGATTTTTAGTGCAGCACAGGCTTCCAACCTTAACAGATTCCTGGAAAATAGACCAAATTCACACAGAAGCTGAAGACTCCGATTCCTACATGGCCTGTAAAATTCAACTCTACAAGTGGAGTTGAAATCTGAAGCCCAGTTGATTAAGGTTGAGGCCCTGGCTTCCCTGGGAGCTGACCTAGATGCCCGAGACTCAAACGGCTGGACCGCTGCGCATGCGGCGGCAGCGGCCGGGCAGGTGCCTGTGTTTGCACTCGGACACATGCCCGGTGTGTAGGGCTTCTAGGGTTCATGGGATTTGTAGGGTCCAATATTTTTTAAGGTTGAGAAGTATTCTTGATGCGGTGTAGGCTTGGAGACATCTATCGTGAGCGCGTGCATGGTGTAGAGATTCTTCAAGGCGTGGGGAGGGGGGCTCTTGAATGGTTAGGGGGAGTAAGTAAGCAGGTAATAATGTTCATAACTGAGGTTCTTATGTTGGTATAATCAGTCTTCTTCATTACTAAGTCCCCCCCAGCCTGAAACCCCAAAGTCTGAACCTAAGTGATACATTATTTTCCACTTTCTGTTCCATTCCCCCGTACTTACTAAGCGCCCCTGACCCTCCAAGTGTTGTGTAACCATCCCCAGCATGCTAAGGTCAGATCTTGCCAAGCTCTCCAAGACCCTGGAGCCTTCTTGAAGAAGCTTTTCCACGGATGTTTTGATAGCCGAGAGTTTCTTTACATGCGTAAAGGAGATGATGTAAGACTTGGACATGGAACCCAAAGTTTGCCCAACACTCTGTACATAAAGCGATGGGAACCCCTGAAAAGTGACACCCCAATGTTCGACCAGCAGGCAGCCATCAAGTTTAGACAGACGCTCATTTGGGTTCTTAATGCCTTTATGCTCGTTTCCATAGATAGGAGGCCTTACAGTAGAGCTTGGTATGGGCCCTAACTTTTGAAACCCGATATGTTCTCATACCCATGACATGGGACCTATATAACCGCCAACGGCCCGAACTTTGCTGGAAGTCAGGAAATTTTAAACAGGGGGGTATTGGGCATTTTGGGAAGAGCTAAGGAACTCGGGATGGACCTGAACCTTGGTGTTTACGGGAGGGGTCCAGAAAACTGGTGGGTCAGTAAGGATCCTTGTGATTTATTTGGTGACAAAGAGGAGCTTCTAATTCTTGGGAAGTATTTCAGGACAGTGGAGCCTGCAAATGTTTACTGGAGTGACAAATCCTTTTACGATCCTCATCTATTACCAGAACCGAAATATTGGGATCTCCACAATTGTCGAGTTCCCCTCACATGTCCCCAATCCTCCTTAGCAGGCCCCCAGAAAGGGCTTCCCATTTTTTTGTAATCCTCTCCCCCCAGCATGAACCCACCCACCCCCCTAATGTTAATTACTCCCAATATATGATAACATACCATTTAATGGGAGTGGGGGGTACTATTATTACTAATACTATTACTAATACTATTACTAATACTATTACTATTACTGTTGTTATTATTATTGGGGTATGTTTAATAGTAAGGGGAGAGGATTACACTACCTCGAGGTGAAGAGCCTTCCTACTCGTGCGTAGTGGGCGATTTTTAGAAGGATGGAATGGTAAAGAAAATAGAAACTACTAAATATGCTTGAGAGCTGAGGGTAGGGGAAGGAAGGAAAAGAGTCCTGTGGTAGTGAATATGTAATTGCAGAGTTTTGGGTTTTATTATATTAATTCATCCCCCATGTCCTACTCCTTCTTCACCAGAAACCATGAGGAAGCCTGGGTGAGGGTTGTATCAATCAAGTAACACTCTTGGGTTCCCGCCCCATAAGGGGTAATTGTGGTAGTAGTATTACGTAAGGCTTCGTACAGCGCTGGGACCGGACTGCTACGGCACGGGGGCTGATGCTAGACTAGACTTTGGTGGGATAGATATATAGGAGATGCGACCATTGCAAAAGATCCATTTGACGCTGAGCATGAGGCACCTGCGCACAAAGTCCGCCAATGCGGCTACCCTGCCCCCAACTGACGCGTAACTTGAAAAGCTCACCTCTAAACACCACTTTCCGCTTGAAAGGGCTCCCAGCACGGTTCCATGGTTAGCCTACAGCCTAAACTGCAGTGTGTTTGGGGAGTTGTGTCCAAAGCTGAGCCCCGGGCTTTCTATGAGAGCTCCCGTATGGCCAGAATCTAAGCCGCGTGGAAGCCTTAGCCCCCAAACCCCAAATCTTCGTACCCTGCATACAAGCACAAAACGAACACTTACAGACGCAAATTCGGGTCTCATGCCCGCACCCCTCCTGTAGAAGGCCTGAGAGGCCAGAGAGTCGGACCGTGTAAGAAGGGGCCTTCCTCATGCATAGGGTGTGGGGTTAGAACTCTGAACATTCCTACTGCATATTCCTTGCATAGCCAGGTTGTAACCCACCACGAAAGTAGTTCAAGTATCTTAAAGCGCTTTTGCTGACCTATAGCAGTCCCCGCGAACGCCACATGGCTCCAGTGAAGCCCCCTGGCAAAAATCTGATCCGCCCTGAATGCTAAGTCCCCAATCCCAAGCTATCTATAAATCCTAAATCCCCTATGTATCCCTTTCTATCCTTACAAACTGCTTGAACGGCCATAAGCCAGGAATTGCAAAACCCCGGAGGGCTGGACGCCTGCGCACGCAGCAGTGCTGAGCGGAGCTTTGCAATGCCTCGGGGCTCTTCAGGCCACCCCATAAGACGAGAACCGGCTCATGGCTCATGACTTCCATGCCCGTAGCAGTACTATTAGGGGCATAGGTTACAGAGGTAAATAGCGGGCATGCAAAGGTATTGTAACTGGCAACTGCCATGTTATTCAGGTTTAGAGTTTCTTCTGGTAACGCCCGCACCACGAATAGAATTAGACAACCCCCCCCCCCCCGGATCTTATGATGGTATCACATTGAGTTTTTTTTGTGGTTATGGGTTGGGGCGGTTGTTTCGTTGCTCTGACAACTTTTCTTCGTACGACTCGTACAACGGTCAGGATGATGACTGAAAGACATCTTCGCTGTGCACTGATAGCATGTGAGGATGATGCTGCGGGTTTCCCACTTGTTTATAAGCTGAGGCAGGTTTCGCATGATGCTCGTGACTACTCCGTTTTGTTGATTAATCCATCATGGTAACATTTTTTGTGGGTGCTGTCAGACTGTTTTGTGTTTAAACTATCCTTTTGAAGGAAGAGGATGCATACCCAGCGTCACTCTTGTTGCTGCATTCGGAGATGGCACCGCTACAAAGATTACTCTGCAGTAGAAGTATGTTGTAGCAAGTGGCTTTCGGAAGACATGGGAGAACCCCAAAAGCATCTCGGTAGAATCCCTGATGTGATACGGATTCCCCCATAATCTTATGATCCCCATATATCCCTAAGTTCCCCAGGGTACCCCTAGTTGGCGCAGTTTAGGGTTTAGGGGTTAATTTGCAGAAATCTCCACATCTTGTGCTTGCCTGTAGGACCTCGGGGCCAGACTGGATGTGCCAGTACCTTGGCGCATGGGAAGGAATGCTCTGACATTTGCTAAAGTCTCAACTCCTTAAAGGGGGTTGTATAGGGATGATATAGGGGAGTATTGTAGGGGTTATTAAGGGGAATGCTAGGAGTTTAGACTTTGGCTCACATGGGAATACTCTGACATTTGGTAGTGAGTTCCCTAGGATTTAGGAATTTAGGGTGTAAGGTTTGTTTCAATCTTTCTGTTCCCACAAGACGGAAAATCCTTTCCCCTACATGTCGATTGTAAACCTACAGTAAGCTTGAATGAAATCCCCGAAGGACCCTTACGTCAACCCCATTTCGTTGTGACCTGCTGGTCTTCAACACTGAGCGAGTGTTTCAGCTATGGGCCTTTTGTGTGGGCTAGGTAGAAGTTGTTTCTCTGCTCCGTCGCGGAATGGGCCTTGGACTCAAAACCTAGATTTTGTCAGAAATAGAAATTGTCAGTCGACCAGACAACGTAGAAATGGCCGCCTTGTTACAGAACTGCAAGCCCCGTAGAACTACCGAATGATCGGATCCTTGTGATTAGGGACTCGATTAGGGGACATCTATACATTGGACACCTTCAGGTGCAAACCAGCACTTCGGTTCTGGACGCTTGCCAGGCTTGTGAATCATGGGAAGCTACAGGGAGGTAAGAGAGGAGGTGCGTGAGGATTGAAAAAAGACCTGGGAAGGCCCAAGTAAGGGCTTATGTCCCCTGACACCGCTCCCCACCTCTTGCACCCACCCAGTGCCTTATGACTGAAGCAGCTAAGGATCTGCAGGGTGTGACTCCAGCGCACGAAGCTGCATCTGTTGCCCGTAGCACCACGAGTCTAGGTTAGAAGCTTAGGTCAGAGGTTTGGGGCCTATCTTGGGTTTAGGATTGCAACTCAGTCCCAGATGTTGGGTATCTTGGAAGCGGAGGCTGGGCACGACGACTGTCTGCGGGAGCTTCACAGGTTGGGTGCTCCCCTGGATTGCGGCTGGGTTAAGTTTTATAACGAAAAGCGCTTGGGGCTTGATTCAGGTAGGTTCTCCTTTTTTAGATGTAGAGATTCAGGAATTTGATTACATGGGAGGAAACGGGGCATCAGCAGTGTCCTCAGCAGAATCCTCTGAAACACGTTCAGCCTGCATGTTGCAAATGTGCCGGCAAGCTTGGCATCCCAAGGTGAATCCTGCTAGGCCCCAAAACCGCACAACCTTACGTTTGGGGATTGGGGCTTCGTTCATGAGGGGAGCAAGTACTCAGATCCTTCACAATCCCTGCCCACGCTACAGAGCCCACTTACCTGGGAGATGGCGTTACGCTCAGTCTGAAGCTTGAACCCTTAGGCACATACCTCCAGCTTAGTTACCAGGCCTCGTCTCGACAGTTGGGGTTTCCCAAACTCAGGACATGTTTTGGGGCCCCGCAATAAGGTTTCTAGTAAATACTGTGGTTTTCATATTGGGGTTCCCTCATTTATGGAAACTGCCATATCTTAACCGTTCCAGCCTAAGGTCCTTGACCAAACAATGAGAAGACCTGGCTGGTTAGGGTTTAGGGTCTAGGGCCACGATATGCGAAGCTGAGAATGCCTTTGGTATCTTTCCAGTGGGGGTATGCCGTTTATTGTGTGTCAACAATCACACTTTAGGTTGGGACCCCAAACCAGTAAACACCAAGCCCTAAGCTCTAAACCCCAAGCTCCCTGATGCTAAACAGATCCTATGGAAGCATCTTTTCTGGTTGTGGCCGCTTTTTATTCTCCGCAAAGCCAAGTAAACCGCAAAGCCCTAAAGCGTCATCAAGGTGTTGATCAAGCTGGGCGCACGCCAGCACACTTTGCAGCTGCAGAGGGGCAAACTTCTTGTTTGAGAGCCTTGGCATGCCAGAAACCCAGGATGATTTGCTTGGCGCTTAGTAGGGAAAGGGTTGGCGGTAGGGATTTCTACAGAAACTCCTTTCGGGATAGTACTTGGGCTTCCTTTCTAGGCCTTGCGTTTTGGGGTCATGCAACACCCTGAAAGGGTCCATTTCTTCAAGCTCCTATTTAGATACATGGTTGAGAGTCCAGAGATTTGAGCTTTTTTAGTAGGCCTAGCGAAGCCATGCATAGTTCTGAAAAGGCCAATGCCAAGAGGGGTCGCAAGACACAGCGAAATTGTATGTTACTCAGGGCGGGAGACTATCATTGTGAGGGGTGCAGGGTGCATTCTTGGCTAATACTCGGATAAGAGAAACTGCCCACAACCTGGTTGAGGGTATTACACAGCAGTACCATTCAAGGTATCTCGAGAGAGCTTTTCCAGAAAGCGTACGCCCTTCACCCTGAACGTTATGTCTTAAACTGCAAGCCCGCAATCCTTGAATCCTCAACCCCCTACACCCCAAACCCAACCTCTAAGCCCCTAGGCCCCTAAGCCTGCGTCCTTCAAATAGGATGTCGCAGGAGCCCTCCATGAACTTTCAGTCAACCTCGAAGCAGAAGACGACGCGGGTGAAACTCCAATGGACAAAGCGGATACTTTGGAGCAGTGAGGGTTTTGTCTGATCGGATTCAGGGTAGGGGCTTAGTGTTGAAGGTTTGTTAGGCCAGGGTTGGGGTATAAGGGGTTACTAGGGCGCGTTTGGGATTTGTATGGCTGGGGCTTTAGGGTCAAGACATGGAAGCCGGCGCGCAATCCCATGAACGCGCAGGGTGGTGTACAAGAAACCCTTTCAGCTTCCACATTTGTTTATAGGTGTGTGCCCCTTGAATGAAGGAGTGCAAGGGCCCAAAGGGCTCAGGGTTTCGGTGTTTAGGGATAACATGCGGCTCTGTTCAGGGAATACATTCTACTTTCCGGGGCGCTGTTGGGATTGTAAATTCTTGCGGCGGAAGAAGTAACCGGGGTTGACAGTCCGTGGGTTTGTCAAGGGGTCGGCAAAAGACCAACAACCCTGTAGGGCTCACTTTCTACAACAGTAATTTAACTCCCCCACCCCCTAATACGAAATATTCGAAATTCACTGCCATACCGCACTGGGGGTAATGCGCAGGGGGGGGGGGGGGGGGGTGGGGGCTAATTTACTGTGAAGGGATTATGAACCCAACTTTTAAGGTTTGAGGGCTTGCGTCCCATCTGACTAGCTGGGCAAGTAAGGACATTGGCGAGCAAGCAGCGTGCGTGCAGCTTCTGCAAGAGCTTCTTAATTTAGAGCGCGTCCAGGAGCCAAAGCGCTCAGGGTAAAATGGCAAGAGCGAGTTTGCGTTGCGTTTGAACATGTCTTGTCCAACGTTATTCACCAGCTAGCTGAATAATAAGTCAAGACATTTGCCATTTTCCAATTTTTGCGGGAAGTTGGCAGATTTTTGCAATCTGGGGAATGTTCACAGGTCAGAGGTCTTGTTGGAGTCTTCATCTCAGTTATGCTGGAATGCTTCAAATCCCTGCAGGTGAGACCCCCTTGCCTTTGATCATGTGCAAAGAAATAGCCCAACAGCGTGTTGATTGCCACGGCTTTATTGACCCCAGCAAGGTCTACGATTGCCAGCGTCTGACCTGTAAGCGCTTTGGTAGAACTTCCACATGGTCGTCTGGCTGAACTTTTCCTGAGGTTTGGTTTTTTCCGTCGGGGCATGGGATTTCAAGAGTGGGGCAGTTTTGTGCCAAGAGCTGGCCACATCACGGCCCTAAGTCTGCATTGGGTTTCCTTGGAGCTAGCGATTCCCAACGGTAGGATCATGCTCTTCGAGGTTGCAAGCGAGAACCCCAAAATTTGACCTGCTTCATCTAGGCTCTATGGACCCTGTTCCCTCATCACAAACAGCATTTGACCCCAGAAGCCTTGGTTCCAACTGTCAACTCAAGCCCCTTGTTGCCCCTAAATTCTACTCTGTGTCTACAACAAGCTCAGGCCGTTGGAACCCCACAAACCTATGTAATGTATTTCTCGCATGGTTCTTGAGCAACTTTTTTTTTCACTCATTGCGGGTTTAGCTCCTTTACTTGTAGAAGCACCCTGCAAAAGTAAGCTAGGAGGGGTTTCCATAACTGGGGGGCCCCAAGAAAGATGCCAATATACTATCATCCTGATTACAGGGGCGCCCAAACAGCGGCTTCTAATGATTTGCAGTTTATACAAACCTCATTCACATAGGGGCACAACCGGGTTGATTTTGCATCCCTTTTTTCCCACCGCACTCCTCAATCCACTTACACCCTATACCCGTAAACCCTACACGCCAAATTCAGAGCTTAGGGTTTATAGGGCTTAGGGTTAAAACTTCAAACCCCAAATCCTAGCGAAGAGGCCTGCGCTCAGAAGTCTCAAGAGACGATCTTTGTGGAGGAAGGAGGCTTACTGGGTGCCCGGGACCCAGGGGAGGGGGCAGACAACGGTGGCGGGGGGTGGAGGTATGCAATGGGAAAATCAAAGAGCCATAAGATGGGTAGGTGCATATTTGTATATAGATATGCACGTATCTACCTTGTATTTTAGTTTTTTTCTTCGGTGTTTCTCTTTGAGGTCGTTTTGGGGATGGGGTGCGGACATGTATATGCATACGTGTATACGTATACATATGTACAGCTTGGGTCCATGGCTGTAACGGTCCTGGACTGTGAGAGGAGATTCATGGTCATGGGGTTGGAAGCTTCATCTCAAGGTGGTGGATCTCAACAGTCTCCGAATTGGGGTTTAGTTATACTTACATACATACTATTATGCGATTTTCCATGAATACGGGGCCCCTTGTATACACCAGTTGTGCTCAAATGCTTACTATATGTACGCTTGCCGCCTAAGGAGAAAGCTCTCTTGTGGAAGCCCCTATATATACATGTACACATACAGAAGAATCAAAACACAGTGTGGGGATGGTTCTGGTGTGGATGTTTCTAGTTTCGTAATCGTTGACACTACTTGCAACTAGTCACTTCCATATAGAAACACTCCCTAAGAAAAATGAAGTCCATGAATTTCGGCCTTTGCCCACTAAACAACCCAATGCATGGTTGAGAGTTTAGTTTCGTGTAGACTTCAAACGTGAAAATCGGCTCCATTTGAATACGACAGTTCCTTCATAGCAGTTCTCAACTGTTAGAAGTTAGAAGTCTTGCTTGTAGTGTGGGGTACTGCACACTCCTCTGTAACAGTCGGATAATGTTTATATATAGCCCTTAGTAGGACCCCTCATATAGACTGTTAGAGGGTGCAGGCAGTAACCAATTATTAGTTATAGTGCCTCAAGTGTGGCTTAGCTCAGGCTTTAGGGCCCTAAACCTTTGAACGCGAACTTGGGGGGGTTTGGGGTCAAAAGACGGTTGGTTGGATCTCGTAATTCCTGCATTTTCAATATGGGGGTTTCCCATACTTAGAGGTACCTTTCAAAAGGGCTGTATACTGTAGGGGTTGTATAAGGTTGAGGGTTCCCATAATGAGGATTATAGTATATTGGGTCTATATTGGGGTGCCCGTATTTTGGGAAACTGCCATATCACAGCATGCTGTGTGAAGCTTAGGACTTACTCGCTTCTCATCTTCAGTTAGTCATCCCAACCCGTACATGGAGGCTTCTTGAGCCTGGTTAAGCAGATGCAGACGCCGAACATTTTATTCATGCTGTTGCTATTACTCCTAAACCTTGGGAATAATGGTACTATAGTATACTAAGGTCATGCAGGATTTTTAGTATCAACAGTATTTCTAGTACTATCACAAGTATTGGTGCTTGCAAGGTCGAGCGCGAGCTCGAGTTCGAGCCTCCAGAGGACAGAAGACTGGCAGGAAGCTTCAAATTATCTATTCCCTAGATTAGACCCCTATTTGTACACATATGTATCTGTATTAAGAACACATCTGTGTATATATGTTTCGTTTTGAACATGAAGTGTATAAGCGGCAGGTCTTGGCATGTGGTTCCCCTGTCTAGGTTTAGCTGTTTCAGTCCCGAAAAGAAGGGTTATGGTGAACAATACTTTGCGATGTTGATCTAGCTTGCATACGAGACGCTAATAGATTCATGATATTATTGGGGAATTTCTCAGGTGAAATGGAGGTAGCCCCAAATGCAGATTGTAGTCTTTCACTGTGAACTTATTTGTTTCTTCACAGGATCTAGAAACTGGATAAGGATCATGTAGGCCATGTATGCAGTGTGTTGCCTGCGTCGTCCTGGGCAGAAGCTAAGAAGCTAACGCACAACACCCTGGAGCAAGCTTTCAGAGGTTTGGAAAAAGTGGGTTAGGGCATAGACGTAAGGCAATACCTTGAATGCAAGTGAACTATACTTTGGGTAGCTGTTTCCCGTTGTAGGGACGTGCTTGCAACATGGCTTTCTAGATAGGGTGTGGGGGGCCTCCCCTCAACATGACCACTGAAGCCCAGATCTAGACCCAAAAGAGCTTGGGCCCGTGCCCAAATGGTAAGTGTAGTCTCAGAAGCTGCTTGACATGCCCGAAGCCCTGGCTGTCGAGAACAACCCTGAGCCATGATTTTTGAACTCTAATTTCTGGTTCTTAGTAGGGAATAAGGAGTACAGTCTGTATTAATATAATCCCTGTATATTGTATTCCCATATTCATTTTCCCTGCTGCGAACCAGCAAGTCTAAAACTTTGAGCCTAAGCTGGCAACCACAGTCAAGTATGAAAAGCCCTGAGTCTGAATTGAAGGATTTATTCCCTACCCAGGAGCCCTATTCTGATCACCTCCCTTCATCATAACACCCTGAAAGTGGGAAGTCTTGACACCCGCAGGCTGGATGTTTTGTGAGGGGGTGGGGAATATTGGGGTTACATTGGGGTAATATTGGGGTTACATTGGGGTAATATTAGGGTTATATTGGGGTAAGATCTGCAGGTCCCGCCCGGGACTGGATATTCGGCCGGCTAGTGCTGCTCGTTGGGGGTCAGTATTGTTGCTCTTCCACCAACACTTCCCGTAAACGCAGCCCTACACAGTGAGCACTAAACCCCAAACCCTATACTTAAACCATAAGCTTCCCTGAAAAACCAAACCCAAAACTCTAACTCCAAAATCCTAAGCTCTTGCGAGCCATGGTGATCTTCTGGAGGACACCAGCGAGCCAGCGTTGGACCTAGAGCTGGTACCTATGCCCGCACTTCAGAATACAAATAGTACAAGGTCTAGGCTTCAGGGGTTGTAGGCTTAATCCTTTCCCTGACTAGTAGATACTTGGGGCTGCCCCGCCCCTTCGAAAAAAATCGGTCCCACCCTCTGGTGTGTGGGTGTTGTAGGGGTCCAGGTGTAATGCGGAGAATGGAGGGGAGGGTGGAAGCATGCCCCGAAACATACTCCAAGCGCAAAGTCCCGTTGCAGCACGGCATTCGGCAGACTCCAAGAAGTAGCGCCGTTTTTTGACAGCCTTCGCAGTCCCGAGCCCCACTCAAGCACCTTTCAGAGAATTGTTGATTAAGGATGATGCCACAGCACTGGCACTTGCGCCCTTGGGTGGTGACTTCCTGCAAGGCCGCAGCATTCGTTAATTGCAAAGATAACTGCTTCAAAGACAAGCTTGCAGTCTCCTGGAGCAAAGGGATCCTGATATCCTGAAAGTTGGGGTGGTTTCATGGTATCAGTGCCCATTTATGCCACGTTTGAATGGTACTGATTCAGGAGCAAGAAGAATGTCCCCTACAGTCCTGCAGAAGGCAGAAGTGTAGCAACTACCCATGGCAGGGGAAATGTCTAGGTTAGGGGGGATTCTGGGCTTGGACCACTTTGAGTCCCTACAGAAAAAGCCATTGAGAACAAATGAGTAGTATTTTATTTGGGGATACTATGGTACCCAATATAGAGTAAGATTCTATCCTCCTTTTGGGGCATAGTATTTTATATGAGGAATATAATTTTACTGGGTTTAACCACTACTCAAATGATGTAGGCCGCGATGTTTGGCCGAGGCTGAGCCAAAATGAAGAGCAATTGCGGGTTGGTATGTGGTAGTGTCCCAAAATAAGGGGACCCCAATATGGACCCCAAAATACTATAATCCTTATTATTTGGACCCCCCAAAAGCTACACCTAATTT
>CAJNIZ010044786.1:11617-41745 GCA_905231905.1 Symbiodinium pilosum
CAAGTATAACCCAGGTCTGGTTTACGTAGCCATGTTAGGGGACTTAGGGTTTAGGGTTTAGGGTTTAGGTTTTTATGGTCTAGGTTTTAGGGTTTAGGGTTTAGGGTTTTAGGATTTAGGGCTTTAGGGTTTTAGGATTTAGGGGTTTAGGGTTTAAGGTTTAGGGTTTAGGGTTTTAAGGTTTAGGGTTTAAGGTTTTGGGTCTAGGGTTTAAGGTACCGAAATCGTGCATGAATTTAAGTGCAGTATGCCCTGGAAGTTCTGATGCCACAGTCTACCATACTAAGCCCATGCGCGGTTTTCAATATCAGCAGCGGGTTCATGAGGAAAAATCAGATGAAAGGGAAGCTGGGTGTATAGAGGGTCTTATAGGGATCATATTGGCAGTTCCCGACGAACAGTTCATTATTTCGGTCATTTATAACCCTAAAGACCAGTTGAGCCAGGCTTTAGGGAAGGGTTTAGGGTTTTAAGAAGAGCCTGCAGCTTCCCCCGATTACAGGTGCCCTCCCCCAAACTAACGACGAACTCCCTCATTTAAAGGGCCACATGAAGGATTCCATTGGGAGTTCCATGCTACTTAGTTTGGAGGAGGGTGGTCATTAGTGGGGCAAGGAGTAGGCCGTCATTTATCCTGTTTGCAGCTCCGCATTCAACTGCAGGCGAACCTGTTTTGGACCTCTTCAGCCTGCCTCACGTGATGCAAAGAGTCCAAGAGTGAATTCGGAGCTCTCTCAAAATTTCCGTATAAAACCCGTAGCAGGGACCTCCCGAGCTGCCTTGCAATCTTTAGCGCGATTGCGTCCGTAAACCCTAAACCCCACAAGCTGGGGGGCCCCCTGTATTGATTGATTAAACTGCAACTTCACCAACCTTGTTATGAGACGCTCGCCATTGACCTTGGCCTTCGGATGGGGTAATTTTGATTACCTTCCCTAGTACAACCCTCCACCAGCTGATAACACATGTTCCCTTGTTATATCATGGCTGCAGTGTTCGGCCCGAAAGTTGTGAATCATCCGCGCCCTAAGCTTCAAACGCTATATATAATGTAAGCAACCCTAAACCCTACCAAAACCCAGAACCCTGAGGATTTTGTGAAGGCCCCACCTTCGAACCCTAAACCGAGAACTTCACTCCTAAATGGGAGACGCGCAATAGGGGGGTGCTAGGGCCCCCAAGGGGTTTATAGTGATTATAAGGGAATCGTAGAGGCAGTTCTTTTGATAGATACCTTATGCTTGCACGTTAGATTCTGTCCTGCTCTTCTGTGAGGTAGCCAGTGGCCTCATATGGCCTCTATGGCGGGCTTTCCCGCCCAGTAACATGGCAGCCAGTTGGGACTCTTCAGGGCGTAGTAGGTTTTATAAATGATGGGTCATTGTTGCAGACGTTCATTTCTTAGTCTACAATAGGCTTACATGGAATTAGTTGGGCTCATGGATTTTCGATGATGCTTCCATGACCGGATCCAGTAGGGCTCTATTAAGCCCTAAAGCTAAATCCTGGAGACAAGAGCGTCTGTGATTCTTTGCGGCCTGTGGAGTACTCAAACGTCCACCTAAACCCTAGACCTTGGGTCATTCCTCCCCGCAGTAACTGTCCTTAAAGGCGTTTTACTAAGGGGTTATCCTAACTCCCAGTACCCATTGTGGGAACTGAAGCTGTATTGGGGAACGCCCCAACCTGAATGCTTGAATCCAAGGTTCCCGGACTTTCCGCCACCCTTCCCGCTTCCGCAGGTCGTTGGGCACAGTCTTCTCTTAGTACTCGTATCGATGGGTTGGTCATCGGCACTTGGGATTTTTCCTAAGATCGTATGACTACCAGGTGACTGCTGAAGGTCTCCTCCAGTTTGGGGCTTTTTCTCGGTATGCGTGGCGCGGGTGTCATCAAGGGTTGTATACTTGATTGAACTTGAACATCTTGCCGGGAGGGTTGCTTAGTGCTACTTCGGTCGTCAAGATTTAACGTCGTTTTGGCGTGCTTTGTAGCTCAGATTGGGTCGCGTCTGGAGTCAGGATGCTGAACAATTGGCGGGCCATAACGCGTGAACGCTAACCCGAGCATGGGATAGGCTGACGACAGAAAATTGTCAGCATGGAAGATTGTCAATTTGGTTTCGGGCCGCCCTATATTTTAGGGGCCACAGTACGAACGGGAACCCAGAATGGATCATGACTTTGGCTACCTACTTATAAGAGGGATGAAGCTACGTTGGGATCTTTTGGCCCCCCCCGGTTTTGGAAACTCCCCCAACCTAAGCCCTAAACCCGAGGTTCCAGCCAAGGGTGGACAGCACCTTGGAAATCCAAACCTTGCACAGGTTCAGCCCGAACGATACACGTACTCTACCTGTAACCCCAATTACCTACAGCTTTATGGGTTATACCTATGAATTAAGGGCTAATTACAACTGATCTGTAGGTAATTGGGGTTACAGGTAGGGTTTAGGGTTTCGGATTTAGGGAAACGAGGGCTGAATCCCTACAACAGACCTTATAGAATTCCCAAACATGTAGTAGTTTCCATTTTCTCGTTGGCTCCTACATTCCCTACAAACAACCCTGCAGCTGGGTCATTGTTGTTGAACATGTGTCTTAATAATATCTTCTGTCATACCAAGACCCAAAAGACATGTTCAGTGGCATCCGGTAAGGAAGCTCGTGCAGCTTCAGCCCCTCGTGCACTAAGAGCACTCTAAAAGCGGTAGTCGTGGATGTAGCGCGCAAGCTTGCATGCAGCGATGGTCTCTGAAAGTTGCGCTGCTAGCGTTTGCAACAGGGCCGTAGAAGAAATCTTTTCCTCACATCTTCGCATGTACTACCATCCTGCTTAACCTGCGAAGCCTTCAAACGAAGTCTGTAATCCCAAATCTTTCTTTTTGAAGGCGGTCCCATGGAGTGGAGGTGCCTTGGCCAAAGCAAGACTATACAGGCTACATTTGGTGCTCTTCTGGACCGGTATCCCCCACTGATTTGTCCACTGCAATTGCACGTAAAGCGGCAACTGAGGTTTTCCCGGCCCATCATTGAAGGGAAAATCTGGACGGTTCCTTGGTTTAAAAGTCCGTACTGTGCTGGCAGGATGGTTCTCATACCCGTAGTGGTAGTCGTAATAAGAAGTAGAAGAAGAAATGGTGGTGGTGGTGGTGGTGGTGGTGGTGGTGGTGGTGGTGGTGGTGGTGGTGGTGGTGGTGGTGGTAAGAAGAAGAAGTAGTAGTGATAGTAATACATGTAGCAATAGTAGTAGTAGTAGTAGTAGTAGTATGATGATGATGCGTAGGAGTAGTAGGATGGAGAGTGCTAGTAGCAATCACAGCAATAGCACTCTGTCAGCCATGCCTGTACTTGTCCCCGATAAAAGCGAATAGCATTCCATTGACAAGAAACAGGATTCCCAAGACGCCTCTAGCATAAAGAGGACTCACTTGAAAGTTTTGAGTGTGTTGTGGGAGCAACATGTTGCGGATGCTAGTGCTTCTTTTCCCAGTTCTGCTCTGCTTGTCTTCCTTTGGTAAATAAGGATTTAGCGCACAGTTGAGGATTCAATCCCTTGAAAGCCCGAGCTTACAGCATGTACGTGCAATCGCAATTACCTACAGTTCCTGGATTGTACCTGCCAATTCAAGGGTACTTACTACCCTTGCACCTTCGTCCTTTTTCGGAACTCCTTGGACGGAGGTGTAGGCAGACCCAAACCCTAAAATCCATAGGCACTAAAACCTCTAAACCCTAAACCCTAATATCCCTTGGCAGCCTATACACCCTCAACCCTAATACCCCTAAACCCCTAAAAACTGACTGCCTTGCTTGATCCTTGTTTACTCACTCCCTAAGCCTTAATCCTACTGGTTTAGGGTTTTGGGGTTTAGGGTCCTTCAGGGGGAGCGGGGGAGTGAATATATAGGTTATAGGTACCATTAACGGGGGATATCTGAGCTATAGTCTTAACTCCTTATAGGGTATTATCTAGGGGAGTATTATAGGGGTTATTACTGGGGATATTAGGAGTTTGAACTCTAGCTCATAGTGGGATTCACCCTAAACTCTAAACCCGGGACTATGATGGGTTCGCTTCCCCACTCTCCCTTCAGCACCAGCAAGCAAAACTTGCAACGTAAACCCTAGACCCTTAATCTTACGGGGTCTTAGTAGAAGATAGGGGAGTACATTATATAGGAGTTATGAAGGGAATCTATTCCCTTACTCCCTACTTAAGCCCCAGCCAGTAAGTAGTCAAACCCGAACCCCTAAACCTTAAACCTTATACCAACCCGGGACCCCAGGATGCGCGGCGGCAAGTTTGGAAAGCGGCAGTTGGGTCGAGTCAGTTGCCGGGGTCTCAGGATTTATAGTCCCCCTCAAGTAGATAGAATATGGGGTATATGGGGATCGTATTCTAATATACCCAAAGCCATATTCTATCTACTTAAGGGGGACTATATGTGTAGGCGCTGTTCCAGAGTATTTTGACGCATGAACTTTTAGCAGACAATGCTCAGTCAAAACACAAAATCGGGTCGACATAAAATGAACATGAATTGGTTAGAAACTCCGGTAGGAGTCTTTGGCTTCTTTCGTGTGTTGGCTTCAATTGTTTGATGAGCGCATGAATGCACTTTTGTACAACAGAAGTTTCGTCAGGTTTAGCATTTTATTTTTGATTTCCGATTCCTCAGGAGTTCTTGGGCGACATATTTTTGGTTTCTTGGATTTCAAGAATCCATTGCTTCATAAGGGGCTCGCGCATCATACATAGCTAGGGACTGGAGGTGTCGTAGGGCGCCCTGTGCACAAGTTTAGGGATTGGGTTTTAGCCCTTGTCCCATACAATTTAAACCCAAAACCTTGGACCTTGTACGCGGTTGACGCATGTGAACAAATAAGGAGTGATGCGGAGGGCTAGATTGCCCAAAGTTGAACGTTTAGAGCTTGTGATCGTGGGTGTCGCGACTGCGGATGGATGAAATCTTGAAACACCCTACATACACAGTAGGACTTTCATACTACAGTTGTCTATCCACCATAGCACCTGAATTTGCATGAGCGAGGCAAGCATCTATACCCCCTCTCCTAGCGACCCATGCTTGTTATGTTATTCGGGGATCCCCCAATATATATATATATGTATACACACATATGTCATCAGATCATATCATCTCTTCGGGTATGCTACTGCTTTCGTGGCAGATCAGAATCTTCACCTGATTCAACCACCAAGGAAAGCTACCCCCCTGACCTTCCAGGCATGAGATGGTAATCATCATGTTTTTGTGTTTAGGGACCTAGATCATTCCCCAGAGAAAAAACCATGAAAGACCCACCCTGCATGCGTTTCTCCAAAATGATCTAGAGTCTTAAATGAAGTCGCCACAATGCCCTTACGATTTCTAGATCCCTTGAGTCCCGAACGGCCTCCCCGAGCTCCACTCTCCGAACCCGAAGCTCCATGCCTAAACCCGAATCCCAAACCCTGAGCCCGAACCCAACCCCAAGCTCGAAACCCTTCTCACCTCTCTATGTAGTACACAGTCCCTATATAGTATATAATCCGCATATCATATATAATCCCCATACAGTTTCTTGCAGCACGCGACCGATGCTTCCGAGGAAAGTGGGCTCCAGCTCTCCTAGGCAGATGAGCAGAACCCATCCGGGCTCTCCTTTTGGAACGAATTTCCGTTGAAGTGGGTTTAGGGTCGAGGGTTGTTTCTGTCAAAGTGGGTTTGGGGCTTAAAGGCTTTATCCGGATCCTACCTTTTGGAGCTTATGACCTTTGGTTTTATAGTATAGGGCTCGTTCCCAGGGTAAAGGTACTGGTAGGGTGCACCTGTAGCCCCAGTTCCCTACCTTCACTAGCAACTACCTCCACACGTGGAGGTATGTATGGGGTAATCTTAGTAGCTGAGTAAAGAAATACCCTTTAAACCTCTTAGGGTCTAGAAATTCCTAGTTCATTCAAACGGTTCACCATTTTTTGGCCAAGCAGGGTTTGGGGAGTAGACGGCTTGGGGCTTGCCAGATTGGCGTAGACAGCCATGGTTTCTTGCCTAAACCCGAAACCCTAAATTTCTACAGTAAGGTTTAGGATTGACTGTGTGAAGGTGTCTCAAGATGGTGACTGCCATGTTGGTTCTAGCAGTAGGATGTTTGATGTCATGCCTGAGAGTGGGCACAGTGCATCTTTTTGGAGAAGCTTCCACTTGGTTGATACGCTCGGATTCTAAAGAGGAGTTGGGGAGTGTGGGATTAAAGGTTTGCAGACTGACCAGCTACTGTACCATCGTCAGCTCTTATGCACCGCATGACGAAAGCTGACGTTCATGTCACACAAAGCTCCTGAAATTGCAGGCCGACGCTGATCACGTAGTGTTACCTTAATGAACTGTCTAGACGTATGATTGGTCAGTAGCCAAGGCTGTTCTCATTCTTACATGGCAATTGCCCAAAAGAAGGGGACCGTAATGTGGACCCCCAACATACTATGATCCTTATTCTAGGTACCCCAAAGAAGTACCCCCAGTTTTGGCAGACCCCCACATATTGAGTAGTTCCAGTTCCAAGGAGAGAAAAGCCATTGCTTGGCCTAAAGTTGGCTGAAGCGGGATATGGATTCCCTCCAAGATGAACCTGGTTCCCCGCAGCCCCCTGGTGCTTACCAGTGGATTTCAAAAAAAATGATGAACCTAAACCCTAAACTCTATGTAGTAGTTTCCATTCTATTTTCCAATATCCCTAAACCCTAAACCCTACATGGTAGTAGCTTCCATTTTCTTTTCCATTATCCCTATATAAACCCATGGGTACTGTAGGGAGCGGAGGGATAAATTTCCGCCTGCTATGCACCAGCCAACCAGAAGGGGCTTGGACCGGGCGTGGTTGAGAATCCTGAAGCTTTTTGCAGGTAGTCTTTGTATGCTATTTGGCAACGGCACGAAGCATGCCTTGTGCTCGCCTGTAGAGAGGCTACTGCCACAGATGGAAGAGCCAGCACACTCAGCTGCCCAGTCTCATTCGTGTGTCCAAAACAGTAATGGACAATCCAGCAATGCTCAAACCGCTTTTGATGCCAGCGGAATGCGCTCATGTGCTCCTGTCTGGTGTGCTCATCTGGCCGGCAGTATGTTCTCTACTTGCCCGGTGAATGCTTGCCGGAATCTGCCGCAACTTGACTTCGCTCCTTGGCCCGAGCGAAACAAATCGCATGAGCTCGGCTGATACAGTTCAAGTCGCTTGCGGCTGGCTGGGACACTTTGCACACGAGATTGTCTGAAGCTGAAGCCTCGCAACATACTTTAGTAAACTTTAGTAAGGTCTTTGAAATTCCTTTGAGGCCTTACGATGGCCTCTGCAAAGTGTCCCACCTGAATTCGGCATGCGATCTTCCGCCGAAGAGAGCCTTGCGCGGACTGCCCTTGCAATGTGCATCAGTGCAGAGAGCGGTACTGCACAGCTTTGGCTTTTGCCCGATGCGTCGCTCACTGGCCCAAGCAGTGACGCATGTATCATATGTGTGCTTGAGCATCGCTTTCAACTACACTTTTGAAATTGGCTCGATCTCCAGGATGACAGTTTCCCCACTTCGAAATGTCTCAAGTTGGGAGCATCCTGCATTTTTCATGGGGCAGCGGTCCGCGGCAGGTGAGCTTAGGGACAACCTGCCAAATCCGAAGAATACTAGGATTGACAGCGATTTCGACAGCGAAAGGAGCACAGCTGTAAGGTTAGCTTTGGGGTCAACACAATCTTACCGAGAGATCTAACTGCTGTATCACTTGAGACAGTTAGTTTGCTTCTCATCCCAGACTGGCAATGGGCGGCAATGGGGGCTGTTTGTTGTCGGGGTTATCACAAGGAACAGCTTCTAAGGGGGATGCTGAATACCCTGAAATAAATTGTTGAATGCCTTTATGACCCTTAAATCTCCAGTATATAGCCCCCGTTTGCCCCTTGGCATGAAGGTGCTGTTGATCCGAAACTGGAGATTGCAAGAGGTTCCTTCTGTAAGCCTTCAGGGGTTGATCTTAAGGTACTTTTCGGGAAGTTGTGGATGGGGAAGTAGTTTGCATAGTGGCCAGTTCGGACACAGGAATTTAGATCAACTACCATTTCTTGAGAGCCTTGCCCTCGGAGTGCGTGTACATAAATTGGGATTTCGAAGGAGTAGCGGGCCCCCCTTGGTGAGTCTCTAGGATCATAGTATATTGGGTTTAGGTTGGGTACTGCCCCCACCCAGTAACAGTCTATACTAGTTGTCCTATTGACGGCTATATATAACCTTATTATAATTATTATCCCACTGTTACTGAGGGGGCAAGGTTTAGGGTTTTGCTGTGGTCCATATTGGGCCCCCCATTTATGGAAAACTTCAACTAGGATTCCTCTGTAGTTGTCTTGGGACCAAATTACATGCTATTTAGGTACTTGGACATTTAAGTTTCATGAGAGTGCTTAGGGAGAGTTAGCCGGTAGGATTTCATCGATAGCCCCTCCAAAAGGCGTTCAAGGCACTTTGACTGACTATAGCGTTTAATGTGGCTGGTAGGATACCTAACGAATGCGAGTGGCCTTGTCAAGGATCCAAGGTATGCCATACGGATGGAAAGTCTTGTTTGCTTTCGCAGCCCAACAACAGATATGGCTCAGTTGCCTTGCAAGTGGGGTTCGTCAGAACTACAAAATCCGGTTGCCTTCTTGGTCGCTTTTTGAATATGCATGATGGGCAAGCTCGTCTCTAAAATTCTTAAATACTACCATGCCCCCAGAACATGCCCAGACGTTGCTGCTGCGAACTCTGTGTTGGCCTCTTCGCGTGTGTGAGAGTCTGCACATGCCCCTTCCAAGCCGTGATGCCCTTTCGTCCATGGGATGTATAGTTAGCCAGGGGTGTGGTGGGATTTGATATGGCGCGAGCCCAACGGTCCCAGTCGCCGTCAAGAGGAAAAAGTTGAGCGGGCAATGCTGCGGCTATCTTTTATTTATGAACACACATCGCAAAATTAGGGATGTGTGTTTTGGGACGTCGTGTAGAAAGCCCATGTCACAAGTGTGCCTTACAGTAGTACACCCCAAATTTCCGGACCAGTTATTGTATGTTGCCTCGGCGTCTGTGTAAGTCCAAGAGCCTCAAGTCAATTGAAGTGGATAGCTATGAAGCTGGAACCTCATTTTTGCTAGTTTTTGCTAGTTATTGGAAACTTAACTGTGTTACTACTTGCACTTCCAATTCCTAGAGTCTTGCTATTCCTTGGCTTCCTTTGGGGTGAGTGCAGAGGTAGCTTGGCGACAGCAACAAAACTATCCCAATGCCAAACCCCAGGTAAACCACAAGCGCAAGCCGCTGAACCCTAAGCAGTCATCCTAGCTTCAACCTGCTTTTGTCCTCTGATCAGATACAAAGAATCTGATGAAATCTTTGATAGGGACTTCATAGAATTCCATAAGCAATCGCTTTGCAAGTCTCGCGTTGGCATACATCTCTAGGGCCTAGGGTTCTCAAGGCCCCGCCGTTTTGAGAAGCGCTATGTGAGCTATAGTCTAAACTCCTAGTATCCCCCTCACCAAGCCCTGGAATACTCCCCTATACAATTCCCTATAGAACCCCCTTTGAGGAGTTTAGACCCTAAACCCTAAATCCTAAACCCTATATAATCCCCTACATAATCATAATACTCCCCTACATAATCCCCCATAACCAACCCTGAACCCCTAAACCCCTAAACCCTAAACCCTCTAAACCCTAAACCCATCTAAACCCCTAAACCCCCTAAACCCTAAACCCTAACCCCTAAACCCTATGTGATGAATCTCGCCTCTTCAAGTGAGGACCGAAGCATCGATTCTGGAGGCAAGGCCACCTTTGCCAGACAAGGGTTTAGGGTTTAGGGTTTAGGGTTTAGAGGGTTTAGGGTTTAGAGGAGGTGTGCTCTGGTTTGCGCAAGATTGTTTAGAACGAGAACCCTGACACGGGGCCCGACAGGCAACAATTGTTCAGAACTCCCCCTCTAAAGGCCATCTAGCTGTACTTCCCTAAAGCCTAAACCCTAAATGGCTGTTTCAGAAAGGAATTTTCCGCACCAGCGCAGTCAGCAAGGGAGCTGAGAGGCTCAGGAATCCAGTTTAAACTGCCCTTTTGGAAGCCCGAGTTCTGAAAAGGTGGTGTTGAGTTTAGGGTTAAGTTTTAGGGTTGGGGTTTAGGGTAAACAGAGTTTTTTCGGGTGTAGGGTTGAGGGTTTAGGGTTGGGGTTTAGGGTAAAAAAAGTTGTTTTTTCTTTTATTGTGTAGGGTTGAGGGTTTAAGCTTGTTTGTTCCTTCCCTGGCCCTGTTCCCTGGCCCTGAACCTACTGGCTGTTAGCAGGGGACGGACGAAGGGAGTTTTATTGTAGCCCTATCCCACTCCCAATAACATCGTAATTCTCATTTTCGTGTCCGTTATCTCTTTCCCTAGTAAAAACTAGCAAGTTAACCCTACGTCCGGAGAAAACCCCCATATGCTAAACAAACGCAACCCTAAACCCTCAACCCCTGTTTGCTGAACTCCAAACCGCTAAACCCTTAACCCCTGAACCTTAAACCCCTAAACCCTAAACCAAAAACGGATGCCTTGTCTCTCCCGAGCCTGACATGTACATGCAGGGCCGAAACTGGATCAATATTCATGTACAAGGGATCCTTTTGTCATCCTAGGGTAAAATGGGCTAGATACATGAATACCAATACTGTTTCCTAGGGTCCTAAATTGCTAGTTTTGTGGATTTATAGGGTGCCTCAAATAGACTTCAGAATCATATTGGAATTGATCTAAGACCTGTTTTGGCTGTGACAGCTCTGGGGTTCAGAGGTTAGGGTGCCTGGGCTGCGAAAGATTTTCTCTTGCACTCAGCATCAGCGCTAAGGATCATGGAGGCAATGCTTTGAGAGATTCGGTGACGGCATATGAGGTTCGTAGAACACGGTGCTTTCACCATGAGTCTTTATCCGGTAGTGCTTTTTGGCGAGGGTTGTGTGCTGGAGTGGTATAAGGACATTTTCAAGGGGGGTCCTGTAGAATCGCAACTCCATATGGCCGCTTTGAGAAGCACCCATATAGTTTTAAGGGAGGTTTGCGAAACAACACCTACACAGTCTGTGTCGGTGTACCAGGCCCTCAAACCGGACGCATTGGACTCTACAGCCCTTTTTTAGCCCCACGCATTATTTGCATCCTTCAGGTCACTACATTTGAGAACTCCGCCAAAGTATTTCTGCACATGCATGCGAGGTCTTCCATTCGTTCCCAGAGGATGCGGATACGCGGGGGCCTTGTTTCTGTCTTTTTCTGAGGTAAGGGGTTAGGGGGGTTAGACTTTAAGGTTTAGGATAAGTGGGGCTTATCGTTCCCTGTCAGAGCCCGTTCATTGTCAAGCAATGCTTCGCAACCGAAGGACGGAACATTCGAAAGCACTTCCGATTTGGACAGACTAGGCAAATTACACCGTCTTGGCACGAACAGGGAATCAGAACCCCGAATTGGCACCACTTCTTTCTTCCGTATTAAGCCGGCCAGCTCTACACAAAGACTACATGGGTCGTACCCACTCACTCGCTCACTCACCCGCGTCCTTCCACCCCGACTCAGAAAAGGCTTCGTTTTTTCCCTGATTTGTGCAGCTTTTTCTTGCGGCTGAGAGTGCGAGGGAGGTTAGGCAGCTGCAGACCGCAGAGCCTGACACTTGGAATTTCCCCCAGATAAGCAGATTTCACATGCATGTCCCCTAAGTCCTACATCCCAAACCCTGCCATTCTTGATTTAGGGTTTAGGGTTTCAATCTTAAACCCTGGTAACCTTGCCTTAACTACATGGGAGTTTGCTAACCTGACTACTGCATAAGTCCTGAATAGGGACCCTCATAATCCCCATGGATACCTGGTATTTGCAAGGGGCCCCTTTTGAGGAACACACCAATTTCGAAGCCGAATTCCCTGCAAAAGTTGTCAGGGGGGATCCAGCCATGGGTGAAGGTTTCGTTTGTGCATAATGAGGATCCCTGGTGATCCTCAATGTAGACGTTTGGCGTTTAAGGTTCCCCCCACAAGGGGATGAGAAATTTGGCACATGCTCGCAAGGGAGAGGCGTTTCCTTCACACTGGCACTCCTCAAAACGCGCCCCTGCATCCCCTTTTGTTCTCTGCTCCCTGAACCCTAAGTAAGCTCCTTCATAGGTCCCTTGGCATTTAGGAACTCTGTCGAGTTGGTTTCACACACCAGGGTACCTTGGGGAACCTCAGGGGGATACACAAGCGATCATACAGGGATTATGCGGGTTCCCTTCCGGCGTATATAGGGATTTTGTTTCAACAAACTCCCATACAGTAGTTTCCCTGAATAAGAGGACCGTAATATAGACTCCCAACTACTATACTCCTTACTATGGGGACCCCCGAAAAAGTACACCCAACTTTGGGAAACTCCCTTTTGAGCTTTAGTCTAAACTCCTAGTATCCCCCTTAATAAGCCCTATAGTAGTTCCCTATATAATCCCCTATATAACCCCCTTAAGGAGTTTAGACTATGGCTCATATGAATATGCTGACTGCGAGGCTATGCCCCGGCTGGAGGGATCGTCTTGCTGATTTGGAAGTGGGAACCTTTGGTCATCTTACTAGCTTTTTGCAGGGAATTCGCGAATGTGTTATGGAGAGATTTTTGTAGGGGTTGAATTCCCTCATTCCTTACTAAGAACCAGTAAGTCATCAGGCGCTGGGGTTACAGGGTCAAGGGTTTAAGGCTTGACGTTGGCGCTTGCAGTTCAGGGTGTTTGGTTTGAGGGTTCCTGGTGCAGATTTTGGGGCAGTATTTTCCAAAACGCTATTTGAATAAGTTCGAATGAGGCACCAGGCGTTGCTCGAAGGAGGTGATAGCATGATCTTTTTCTTACCTGGGTTCTCCAGGGCGGCTGGCCTGCCCGGCTATGAACAGCAGCTGACGAACCCGAGTCTGCGAGAGAGAGAGAGACAGATTTCTCGAGGGTTTCAGGTTTAGCTCTTGTTTCCAGCCTGGGTTCAGTGTCAAGGGTTTGGGAGTCAGGGCTTCAAGGGCTCGAGGCTTAGGGTCTCTGTTGCACGGCGTCATCCGTTCTTGATGACGGTCTATGCCGCGCATGTCCAGCGCTTGTGTTTCAGTGACTCTCGTCTTGAGGGCTATGTTCTTCGAGAAGGTCCTACACAACCTCAGGCGCGAGAATGCGCAGGGTATAGGTATACGATACGGTTCGTTCATGCCCATACTTGGATGCGCCTGCAAGAAGCCGTAGCGCAAAGCCCAAACTCATCTACCAGTCGTTGCACACATCAACTCCGAAATCCAGATTGCCTTAAACCCCAACCACAGCATTCTTGCTATCAGCATAGATACTGATCTCCACACCAAGCAAGGCCGGAATCCCATGTCAAGCCAAATGTTTCACAAGCTCTGTTGCGCATCAAGATGGATTCAGGTCCCAACGCCCGGTCGCAGATGGAGAAAGCGCGAGAGGGAAGAAGAAAAGGAGATTGCTTAAAACAACAACTTTGATGAACAGATGCGCTAGTTTATGTGAGCTGTAGTTTAAACTACTTGGGGGGGGGGTTACATAGGGGAGTATATATAGGGGATTATTAAAGGGGGTATTAAGGGGGGATACTAGGAGTTTAGACAATGGCTCATGTAAGCTAAAAAAGTGCCGGGCCCCCAAACTCAGGCCAACATGCGGGTATCACCCCCCATTTTTTGATCTTCCTTACAGACGATGAAATTACCCCTAGCTTTGACGAGACGACTAGAGGCATGCCCTGGATTGGTTTACATTCTCTGAAGTATGGAGCTTCCGAAGCTACAGGCCTCTCAGTTCTGCTTGGGCAAGCTGGGTCTCAAGGCCTTGCAGGTTTTGGGTGCTTCGGATTTGAGGTCGCGGCTCTCATGTGCACGAGAAGATGTGGTCAGGGTGTCACCTTTCTGCCGTTGATGCGCGAACGCGTTGTGCAGTGGGCCTGTTGATGCACATGCTCAACCTTGTAAGGTACTTGTCGAAGTCTGAAGAACAAGGATCCAGCTACATACTCCTGACATAGCAGGACACCCCGATTTACAATGGGACCCTCCAAAAGAAGTTGCTCCTAATAATCCCCTCCCCATAATGTTAAACCCCCCCATCCCCCTGTACATTAGATATTTACAATATATTCTAATATACCACATATTGATGAGGGTGGGGTGTTCAATATCAGGGGGAGAGGATCCTAAGCCCTAAGCCCTAAACCCTAATTTTTCATATTAGCGGGAATGGGATTATTGAGGAACCCTAAACCCTAAGCCTTAAACACTGAACTCCCACGCTTGTCATGTCCCGTGGCTCAGAGCCAGTCGTTTTGGGGGAGGGACATGGCGACTTCCGCAGAACGCGGGACATAGCACCGGCCTGGAGGCGCCGCCGGTTTAGGGTTTAGGGTTTAGGGTTCAGTGTGTTTAGGGTTTAGGGTTTATAGGGTTTAGAGGGTTTAGAGGGGTTAGAGGGTAGAGGGTTTAGGGTTTAGGGTTTAGAGGGTTTAGGGTTTAGAGGGTTTAGGGTTTAGGGTAGCTGGATCAATGTTAGGGATCCTTCAGAGGGGGAGTATTATCGGGATATTATAGGGATACTATAGGGTTTAGTTTAGGGATCATGTTCATATTTCTTTTGGTATGGGATTCTTTGTAGTTATGCAAAAGGCTCTTTTTTTCCTAGGGTAATATGGGCTAAGATAGTTTACTGGCTTTGGGTTAGCTGTGAATGAGGACATGGAAGCTACTTTAATGGGTTATATATCCTAGCTAACCCAAGGTTAAGTTGAGGGTTTAGGGAAAACACTCAGTCGGAACCAGGCTATAGCCTATAGCCGCCCATGGTTCTGATGTTGCATAACACTCTTGTTCTGAAATGCACCTACCTCGGCCCATAGTTGCTCAGGTTAACAGCTTTAGGATGTCAAATCTGGGCTGCACAAGCTTGAAGTGAGGCACCCACCACGTTGAATGCTCCCTCTGCGGTATTGGAATATAGCTTCACAAACTATCGTGGAGGCCTGATATGGGGTTGGGTGGTGGGGTGGGGGTGCTTTTATTCAACGGTGAGAGGACTGCTTGGTTCTGCCGCGATTCTTATGAGCGAAATGGGACAAATCGGAACCATATAATAGTGCACCAACCTAAACAAGTTTTGGTATTTATGTCGTTTTGTTTATCGGTGGTTCCTAGTCAGCAGCGCCAGAAGCCTGTCCATCAGGATGTGTATGACCACATGGGTAGCCGTCTGAATTGGGGCCGTTTTCTTGCATCCCTAGCAACACTAGGTGCAATACTATAGCTGGTAGATAAGTTTGAGAATATAATTCGCCTCCGAATTTTGGGTTTGTATTTGTTAGGAGGACCCCCCCCACCCTGTAACAGTAATAAGAATTTAGTAGAACCCTAATATAATCCTTATTATCCCTTATGGTCACTATTACAGGGGGGTGGGTCCACCTAATGTATTTGGAGTTCTCCTGGGCTACGTAGACCACTGGAGATGATGCAGAGAATCTTCTTCGTTAGGCGGACCCCCCCCACCCTGTAATAGTGGTATAATAAGAATATAAGAGGACCCTAATATAGTTCCTAGTATCCCTTACAGTCACTATTACTGGGTGGAGGGGTCCACCTAACTTCTTCGCGTCAAAGTGGTACGGCACCTTCCGCGGCTTCTTCCCCACTTGATCAGCTTCCCCTAGAACATAAATGGGAGTTTCCCAAAATTGGGGGTACCATTTTTTGGTGGTCCTCAGAATAAGGACTATAATATTTTGGGGTCTATATTGGGTCCCCTTATTTTGGGAAACTACCAAATACCACTCCCTATAATATTACATATTTCCATCATATTACATATTTCCATCGTGGTGCATTATAACATTTCTGGAGTACTCAAGATTGGGGTGGCGGCTTGATGTTAGGGGCAGTTGATTTTCGTGGAGCCGGGCATACGGGCTTCGGGTTTGTGAAGAACAAGACCTACCCCTTGCACAGCTGCACAAGGCTCAAGATTACCACCCCGTGCCTGAAGTGATGAGGAAATTGAATACTTTCCCTGCCATGAAACGCGTTACTGTTGTCAACAACAGGTTCCAGTATTCAGTTTTTGAGATCCCCTTCGCGGGTTCTGACAGTTTCCTTGTTGGCGTTTACTTGGCCCTATAAGATACTTTTAGAGACTCTCCATAATCCCTTACATTCCCCAAGGGCTCTCTTGTTTGAGACTACTTTGGGAAACCCTAAAGATTGACACCCCAACCCTAAACAAACACACCTCAAAAGGACCTGTGAAGGAGACCCATCACTTTGATAAACACCCATGTTGGCCAGGGTGGCAATGTCGGAACGCTCCGAGGCGCTGTGGTAGGTACCCTAAACCCTACCCAGACCCCTGGGAGGATCTAAAAATTAGATCCCCTTTATAGACCCATCATAGCCCCTATGTAATCATTATATAATTTCCTATATGGTTCTAGGGGATCTATTTTTTAGATCCCTTTGGGGGTCTGGGTAAAGCCTAAACCCTTAACTGGGTTGCTTGGTCTCTTCGCCTTGGTACGTTGGAACCTCGCGGATATGGGCGTTTTACTTATAATCATTATGTAGACCCGGGGTTCCTCGTTAGTAATTATAGCCCCTTTTTTGGGACATACGGTCGCTTGTTGGGAACCGTCAAAATGGGTCCGCCTCAGGGAATGTATAGGCAGTGTTCCAAGATGGTCCCATAAGGAAACGCACTTCCCGAACACCTCAAATCAAATATTCCCCAATAGAGACGTCATATTTTGTGGGGGCTACGTACCTAATAAATCTGGGATGGGGGCGCAGGTCTGTGTGATATTGGGAACACGAGTCCAATGTAACCTTTCCCAAGACGCATGAACCCTAAACCCTAAACCCTAAACCCCTAAACCCTACACAGGCATGTGGGGACCTGTGGGAATGATGGTTCTGAACTTGGGGCCTTGCGCTATTTTGTCCATCGCAGGGAAAGGTCTCTGAGACAGTTTTGAGGTAGCGAAACGCTCGAAGGTCTCAAACTTGCAGGAAACCGCACCTGCATTCTACTGATGTAAGGGTACTTCTTGCATTGCATTTGTATAGTTCCAGCGTTGCGGATGAGCCTTGCAAAGCAAATAAATGACCTACTTTCCTTAAAATAACTTATCCAAACGAGGACTCACCTTCCGGCTTGCCAGCGACAGCAGGGTAGGGTGAAAACCCAATGTGATTATAGCCAGCAATATTCATATTCGGTTATAGCTACTATAGTATAGACAACACTCGTGCTTCGTAATATGCCTACCTCGAGCGACAGCCTCACACCCTAAACCCTAAACCTCCCCACCAGCAAATATCATCCTCAGGGGAATTGTCCAGTGTCGGTGGGCGTGGCACTTCAGAGCCCTTCTACGCAACCGCGGGTTTAGGGTTTAGGGTCATTTGGTAGTTTCCCTAAATAGGGTGACCCCAATATAGACCCCAAAATACTATAGCCCTTGTGAAGGGGACCCCCAAAAAGGTAACCCTAATTTTGGGAAACCCCCATTTCCTCATGTTTCCCTAACAAAGGCCCCGACATTGCGGGGCGGTTTCCAAAAATTGTCCTAGACTTCTTGAGGGGGATCTCATAATCCCTGGTCCCCAAGGGCTCCTCCGTTCTGAAAATTAGCCCTGTAGTTCGACATGCCCTGTCTAATTACCCTTGTGTACCCCTTTATATTTCCTATTGTTTTTACCTGCCTCCATGTGCCATTGTAGACCCTAGTCGAAAGAGCTCTCTGTACAGGGGTACTTGGAAATGATTTATACTTTTTGGTTAGAATCCTAAGGAACAGCAAAAAAATAATTTTTGCTAGGGTTCCAAGTTCACCACAGTATTGGGTAGCCAAAATCCAAGTTATAACCAGGTAATGCTCATAGATTTGTATACACGTACTTTATAGATGTCATTGCAAGTGTTTCGTAGTATGCATACCTAACAACTGTATAATCCCAGTTTCCATTTCATCGTCAATTTTCTTTTCCGTTTGATTCTCTTTCATTGGAGTACCCCTCCTAGACCCTAAACCCTTCTAAACCTAGAACCCTAAACCCTGAACCCTTCTAAACCCTATACAAGCCTGAACCCTATATCCCTCAATTTCCTTCCCGCTCAGTCTGGCTCACCCGTAAACAGCGACGTCCACAGCGCTGTCCACAGTGCTGCCAGCGATGTCAGCCCCACCTACGGCCGGGCCTTCCGCGGTCTTTGGGGTGGATGTTAAGGGTTTAGGGTTTTGGGTTTAGGGGATGTTAAGTATTTGGGGCTTGGAATGTATAATCAGGGAATTTTGGTACCCCCCAACCCCCAAAATCGGGATCCTAGAACCATAATATGATAGTCATCAGGTCTTCATTTTGGGGGTTGGGGTTACCAAAATCCTTTTATTCATGTAGGGTCTGGGGTTCATTTAATTTATAAAGCAGGGAGAAGTATAGAGGCTACGAATGGGATCAGGTCCTGCTTTCCATGCTAGTAAGATTGAGACTTGCTTGAGCTTAAGGCTTCTAGGGGTGCAGAGGGGTTAGGGTTTAGAGTTTAGGGTTGGGATAGTTACACTCCTGGAAATTAACATGGAAACCCAAAAGGGGCCCTATAAAGGCTACAGTCCCCTAAGATGGGGCTACATGGGTTTGCTTGTTAGTTTGGGGGAGTGTATTGCTTGGAATTCTTGTTTTGCATGGGATGCCATTTGTGAATCACTCTGGGGGCCTTCAAAGTGCAGCCCAGTTAGGGTTCACGAAGGGTTCCAGTAATTGTTATATACGGTTGAGGGCATAGGCTGGTAGCAAACAGGATCATCAGAGGGATGTCCTTGTATTAGGGGCGCCCACTGCGGTGTTCAGGGACTACATGCATGCGGTTCTGGAGCAGACTCTTCTTGCCAAAATTTGGCTGCATGGAAGTGCGGGGTTAGCGTTCACGCGAATCTTGATCTCTTGCAAACCAACCCGGCTTAGAGTCTACTCTGAAAAGTTTCCCCAACAATGTTTAGGCAGCCTGGACTATCTCGTTGCGTGAGTTGGTATAGCCGAGTCATTGGCCCTCTGTCCGAAACTGGCAGACAAGCCAAACTTCACGATTTTACGGGATCATGCCACAATATGCTGCAATGTTGTTTGCATTTTCTTTTCCACTCCGAAACCTACATATCCCTCTATGTAATCACCATTTCAGTGATGTACGGGCCTAAGGGTATTTCCTTGGTAGCCCCCCTAAGCACCAGACAGTTGGGTGTGTGAGGCAACAACGACTTTGAGAATACCTCAGGGTCTGAGGCCGAGGTGCCAACTGCGGTAATAAACTGTTGGTTTCGGGTGTAGGGTTTAGGGTTTAGGGTTTAGAGACTACAGGGGCCTAAATGATAGGGGCTATGTAGGGATGCAATGGGATGTAGGGTTTAGGGCTACCCACTGTGTAGAATCGTAGGCAATGAAAACGGAAGATGATAGAAGGGTTTGTGGGAGTTCCAGCGTATACTTACTGATATGCTTTTTGGTTCCTTGTAGAAGAAGTATATTACAGAGGGCATCAAGTAGACCTCACAACCATATTGCTATTTGTGTAATTTCTAAACCACTGTATTGACTGGGTTCGGCAGTAGGCACCTTTCTCCGTTTTGGTCACCCAGTTGTCTTTCCTAGATTAGGCGTTACGATAAGGATGCCTCTGCTTATTCCTAGGCTACCGAGGATCCTAGTTAATAAGCGTTAGCCAGCTCACCAATTGCCGTAAGTAGGTTTGGAGGTGTTACCAGTTGCGGGTTGTAGGGGTTAAGGGCTTGGAGTTGAAAGCAGGCTTCTCGAAAGTTCGCAACTTCTTCGAGGCATCCAAGCGTCCTGATGCAGGAGCCAGCAGAGTAACGCCCGCTTCCCATAGGGGGGGGGGGGGAGGCTTTTTTCCATAGGGTCTCATCGTACCTCCACCCCAACGCGCCCCTGTCACGAAAATGGTTCAAGCGTGCCTTATTAGGCTGTAGTTTGTTTTTTTTCATGTGGATGGGGGGGGCGTGCTAGCATCGGATTTTTGTGGGGGCATGAAACTTTCAGGTTCAAGGTTGTTTGGGGCGATCCGTGGTTCGTGATTCGGGCCGAAAGAGGTTTAATAGGAGCTTCTCCAAACAACCCCAACATGGTCCTTAGACAAGGACCCGAAACCCTAAACCCCAAACCCTAAGCCCTTAACCCCAAATCCTAAACCCCAAACCCCAAACCCTAAACCCTAAACCGGGGAAGGGGAAGCCAGGATGCCAGGGGCATGGTTCGGTCGGCTATGTTCGAATACGGAGATAACGACTACGAATTCGAGCAGGGCACTCAGCTTGAACCAAGGATACCTGGCTTCCTTAAAGGGGGTATGTAGGGGTTATTGTTAGGGTTTAGGGTTTAGGGTTGGGCCCTGCCCCCACTCAGTAACACTTGGATAATGGCTACAAGATACTTATATATATATATATATGTGAAACCCTCAATATTACCCCTCACTACTACAGACTGTGACTGCTTGGAGGCGGCAATTACCCGACTCAAATCCAGGTTGAGCAGCTGAGTGGTCTGAGTGGATAACTTCTTTTAACTTTTTGGAGCTTGTATAATTCTAATATACACATTAAAGGTTAAACGTTTAAATTCGTTTGGGCCAAGAATCTCAGCAGCTTGGCCTAAGCCATTCCTGACACCCGACCTTTCCTCCGTCCGCCCTGAATAGCATTTTTTTAGGGAGTGCTCTTCCTCAAGATTTATGTAAAGAAAAGGAGGAGATGCAAGGATCTGGCTTCGGATCCTCCCTTGTTCTTGGTCGGCCCTTACTGCCTCCTCCTTTCTGAAACAGGTCAAGTTGTCCCTACAAGAAGGCCCTTTCCTACAAGGATGAGTGATACTGCAGAGTTCGGGAAGACTTGCGCATGCCTTTCTGTATCAGTCTAATGGGATACCAGGTCTTATGGAAGTTCTTATGTAAGATGCGGTTTAGGGTTCAGGTGACCATTATGAAGATTTCCTACGTGATGATTACCCACTTGTACATGGCTCCAAGATGATGTGTGCTACAAGACAAAGTATGAGGAGCCATGGTCCAGATAAGTGCTATGCAGAGACCTCATGATCACATGACAACGCCCTGCACCCAGTAAAAGACAAACCTCCCAATATGTACTGGCACCTCAATGAAAACCTTGAATAGGGAGCGGGGAGATTATTTTTCTTTGCCCGTTTTGGGAGTCCTAAGTTCTTTATAAAAAGGAAGCCGTACTCAAGAAGGTGTGTGTGTGTGTGTGTATGTGTATGTGTGTGTGTACTAATGCTGGGTTACTTGGCCCGGTTTAAGGTAGATTGGAGGCCTTAAATCTTTACCTTGTGGCTCCGAAAAAATGGAGGGCATCCAGGGTTCAGGTAGCTAGACTCTGCTTTTAATTTAAGACTATAGATGACAGTCCTCTTTGGCAATATGCGGCCAGAGGGTGGTAATATGTTGCGCCACTACTTATTGTTATTGTGCTACTCTTATATTATATATATGGGGTGGGGGCCTAAAGGAATCCCTTCACAGGAGATCGTCTATATATATATATATAGACATATAGAGATGCATATATATATATACACGTATGCACCCCGCCTTGCCTTGATGTCTTTCAGCTTTGGAGCTCTGCCCGAGCTCTCACAATGATTCGGGAAGCTAGGCTTACCGCCCCTGCAGCTTAAACTTCGGGTTTAGGGTTTAGGGTACCCTAAACTCTAGGCTTTTTGACAGGTAAAATGATCTACGTTGCTTATGTCGATGCACCACCCGCTGCGAGGATTCTCAATGACATGGTAGCAGTTGCTCCACCAATGCAGGCCCCAAGAGGGACGCCCTAAATGGACGCCCTAAATACTTAAATCATCCCTAGATGGGCGTTTCTCAACATGTTTCCTAGAGTACCAAGGAGAGACCCCCTATGATCCCTTTATAACCCCCAGAATCCCACATATGTCCCCAAGGTACCACCATCTTGAGAAACCCTGAACCCCTGCACCCCTCATATGATCCCTCTATATTATATATATATAAATACATATCCGTTTAAAGGGGCCCTTTTTGCCCCAGAGCCGCCAGCGAGGGACTTCAATCGATCCCCTCCCCTAATAATATCCCCCCCCTTTGTTAGAAACTTCCCCTAGCCTAGTACCACGAACTACCTACTGGGGGAAAAGTTTTATTGGGGCGTTTTTTGCAAAGACCCACAACACAACATGCAACATAGAATTCGGATGGGTATTGACCGGAGATATGAGAACAGCTATTTCTTGCAAATTTCCACAGCACAGCATGCAACATAGAATTCGGATGGGTATTGACCGGCTAGAAACCAAAACAGCTATTTCTTGCAAATACCCACAACACAACATTCAACATAGAATTCGGATGGGTATTGACCGGCTAGAAACAAATAACTATTTCTTACAGATACCCACAACACAACACGCAACATAGAATTTGGACGGGTATTGACCGGCTAGAAACCAACAGCAATTTCTTGACAAATACCCACAACACAACATGCAACATAGAACTCGGATGGGTATTGACCGGGGATACAATAACAGCTATTTCTTGCATATACCCACACCACGACATGCAATATAGAATTCGGATGAATATTGACCGGCTAAAGACAGAAAGCTATTTCTCGCAAAGACACACAAAACAACATGCAACATAGAACTCGGATGGGTATTGACCGGAGATACAACAACAGCTATTTCTTGCATATACCCACAGCACAACACGCAACATAGAATTCGGATGGGCTTTGGCCGGCTAGAAACCAACAGCTATTTCTTGCAAATACCCACAACACAATATGTAACATAGAATTCGCATGGGTATTGACCGACTGGAAATAAAAAGCTGTTTCTTGCAATTACACACAACACTATATGTAACATAGAATTCGGAACCCTAAACCCCTAATTCCTAAACCCCTAAATCCCTAAACCCCTAAATCCTGAACCCCTAAACCTTAAACAAGAGGGTGACCAGTTCAGTAGCATGCCAAGGTCGGACACCGAAGCATCGCCGCAGTCTCCTTACTCAGCAGATGCTAAGCCTAGCGCGCAGGCACGTGAGCGGATTTAGGGTCTAGGGTTTAGGGTTTTGGGTTTAGGGTTAACATGAGCTGTCGTCTAAACTCCTTAAAGGGTGGTTATATATGGGATTATATAGGGGACTATTATAGGGGTTGCTAAGGGGGATACTAGGAGCTTAGCTTATGGCTCATATAGTAATTAATGTAGGAATATAGTTATATGGTAGTATAGTATTATAGTAATGTAGAAATGTAGTGACATAGTCTTATAGAACGATTATAGTAATATAGTAGTAGAGGTTCTCGCTAATTCTAGCCCAACTATAGCTGTACTTAAGCCCGATTAGAGGTCCCCTCCGAAGGACCACATCTAAATGGGTTAGAGTTAAAAAGCTGGGTTATGGTTTAGGGTTCAGGAGATACCCTGAACCTCCGCATGCTGACTAATTAGAGTCAGGATCTGGGGGGACCTACAGGAGATGTATAGGGATTGCAGGGGGACCTAACAGGGAATATGCTGCGGCTGTAGTCCAGAGCTCACTAAAGGTGATGTAGTAAGAGTACTGTACATAATTGCCATTTCCCCTTGTGGTCACGATGCGCTACGGCCTTACAACAACGGGTGCCGTTGATCATGGCCCCACAAGGACTCCATCAGATCCCCATACCTTTCAAGAGTGGTATGTAAGGCCTGGGTTAGGGTGTAGGGACGTTTCAGGTTTAGCGTTTAGGGTGTAAGCTACCCACCAGCAATGGGCCTCTATTTGAGCCATACTCTAAATTTTCTAGTATCCTTCTGAATATCCCATAATACTCCCCTGCGTCATCCCCTATAGAACCCCATTTAAGGAGTTTAGACTATAAACCCTAAACCCTAAAACCTAACCCTATAGTTCATTTGAGGGGAGCTCTGTAAAGGGGGTGAGCTCCAACCTGGGAGGATTCAGCAGGAGTGTTTCAGAAATGCAGCATTTTGGCAGCTACAGTCCCCGATAGTTTGAGTGTTTCGGGCCAAGGCTAAATGCTTCTTTGATTTCCCAGGACATTCTCAAGTCTCAGGTCAGGCCAGCTTCTTGCATCCAACTGTTTTGGAGCTGTCGCTGTACTGTAAAAACCTTTTCGGGGTGTATGGGGCTTTTGTACCTCTAGAGACACTTTGGCATCTATCCAAACTTAGACTAGTGCGTAAACGGATCATGGCTTTCTGTTCTGTGAGCCATGTACCTGACCGCGCTGGCTCAAGACTGCAGCTATAATTCAAAGATCTTCGTTTGGCACGCCCGATGAAAATGCCACAGCCCAAGCCTGTATCCTGGCAGACCCAGCCAGTCGCCTATCCTTCAGCCCGACACCCCAAAGCCAACGGACAGCTCAACTTATCCACCTGTGATAGGCCACCAGCCACCAGGCACAAGTTCCAAAGGTCTCAAGACATGAGGCTGCAGAGCGGACCCAAGAAACAGTACATCTCTATTCCCCCGCAACCCTAACGTGAATCCAGAAACCCGTCAGCTTCGACACCCTAAACCACTAAACCCTGGAAACCCTAAGCCCGAACTCTACATGTTAATTTCCATGAATAAGGGGACTCGACATAGACTTACAAGGACTCTCAAAACTAGTATCCCTCAATTTCGGAACCCCCAAACATTCAACCCCGAAGCCTAAGCTTCAGCTGCAGAGCATGCTTCTGCTTCGAGCTTCATGGAAATTCCCTGGCCTAATTTCAGGCATTATTCGGTTCAGGGCGATCAGTATGTTTGGGATTGAGGCTTCTCAAGGGTTTTGGCCTTTGGGAATTAAAGTCGCTGTGAGCTGGCCCCGGCCACAGTCCATACATAAAATAGGAAGTGGGATTGAACAAGCTACTTCCTAGATTCCGAGTTAACGTCTTTCGGTTTGAGCTTAGCCTTGTGGGATGTGGTCGCAGTGTGCGCGCAAGCCTACCTCTACGAAATGCTTTCTATGGCTTTTTTGGGCGCATACGAAGTATTATGAGTGGCATTTGAGCCTCTTAGCCACACCCTAAACTGGTTGTCTGGGTTGCAGGGCCAGCGTCGATTACCTTAAACCTTGCCCGCAGCCCCAATTGCCTACAGTTTGCTAGGAAGTATCCCGTAATCAGCAGGTACAAACGAAAAAACTCTAGGTCATTATTAGGGTTACTGGTAAAACGCGACGTTCCAAGGATGGATGCTGACGGTCCCCCTTTATTTGAGGAACACTTCCATATAGACCCCTTTTCAAGCATCGTCGTCCGTGTAGGCTCCCTTTCCAGGACTCCCGCTAGAGATTCTTGCCGATATCCCCTGCTGCTATTGGGAGCTCCCCCGAGCATGTCAAAGACGGAGTACTACCCGCGACTGCACATGGCTCTTGGAGGAAGACTGTCGTCAAAATCCCTTCAAGCTAAAGCTCTTCCGGGAGTCTGGTGTTTCATGAACACAGGGCTGGCAGTTGGGCGCGCCCTTGATATCCTGTCTTAGTCTAATGAAAATGACTTTCAAGATTAAACCATACGTTTCGCTCAAATGGGTGCAAGGATCCAGCCGAAAGCAAACCTGCAGATTTCTGTGGAAACTGATTTCGTATGATTTCGTGGCTTCCTGGGGGCCTCCTTGCGCATATCGCTTGGTTACTGCCACTATATTTTTATGAGCTTTTTGCTGGAGCAGGGTCTTTGCTGTTCGGAGGTGAGCACAAAGGTTCCTGAAATTGAACAGGATCCACATCCCACATGCATGAGGCGGTCAAAGTTCACTCCGAGTTCGTCGTTGCAAAAGTGGATGCTCTCAAATCATTTAACCCAGGTGAGTGATGTTTTATTTGGGGATACTAGAAGCCTCATATAGAGTAAGATTATATCCGCCTTCTGGGTATAGTATTCTCTATAAGGAACATAATCTTACTAGGTTCAACCACACAACAAAGCGCTCCTCAAGTGATCCAAGATGGCCAGGAGCTAGAGTCCTCTCCAGCACTGCGAGTGAGCACAATGTTGGAGAGGTGCCTTCACGCGATCTGCTGCGAAATTTCTGAAAATCCCTACTTGGAGGATCTCTTGGCTTAGTAAGTTTGCTTAGTAATAGGGCTTATGGGGCGGGGCTTACAATCAAATATGATAGGTGTTATCGGAGATAGTAGGTAGACTTACTAAGTCAAAAGATCATCCAAGTATAATTATTTGTCTTCAGAGCTACATGCTCCAAGTGCCTATATGGGGATGCACCCTTAGGAATTTCTTAAAGTCTTAAACTCCATAGTATTCCCACATAGGTAGTGGTATAATGCTTGGGAGGCCTCCATCCCATGTTGAAATTCGTACATATATGCGGTTCAGCTCTTGGGTATTGTATATGCCTAGGACCTAACCCTGTTTGGAAACACTTGAGGGTTATTGCGGGTTTGGGGTTAGACTTCGTCTTTTAAGGGTTTGTATCTAGTGGGTGCTTTTCAAAACTGTGGATTTCTTCTCAGCCTTTCCCGCCTAGTACAACCTTTGTTTGTTTTTGGGTGAAGGGTTTGGGGCCCTAAACTGCGAGAACGAATTTGTGTATGTCCCTGCAATCCTCAAGGTTTGGGGCTTAGGGTTAGGGGTATAGTATACTGTACCCAGAAGGCATATTTTGGTCCAATAGGCCCCTACAGTATGGCTAAGGGGTTTTAGGGCTAGGGCTTCTAGGGCAAGATCAGACCTAACGCTAAACCCTATATATCACCCGTAACGCATTCTAAAGCCTGTATCCTAGAGTCTAGATCCCCATTCTGACTCATGTGTTTGACTTAATTAAGGAGTATACCAACTGATACGCAACAGTTATATCAGTATACACTTCATCAAGGAATATACCCCATGTACCCCCCAAATAACATTAGAAGCCCTTATGCACTTGAAGTTACACTTCTTAATTGAGTGGTTTCCAGCTTCCTGGGTTGGTTTCCTGAGAAGTCAGGTACTACTCTTGTGTGAGCAGGTCAATACATCATTACCTAAGCTCCCTGCGCCCCTACCCAGGCCCCTTTCAGGATCCAAAACTGGAACCCCCAATACTTCCCTAGTTTCCCTAATGTAGTAATGGGTTTTTGAGGGGTTCCATTTTTGGATCCATTTTGGGGGTCTGGGTAAACCTAAACCCCAAAGCCTAAACCTGTTTCATCATATGGGGTCTACGACTCTGGGTCCTTCCCCACCAATCCCCTGCACCACGAAGCCCCTGCAGGCTAAAGGGTAACCCTTCCACTAGACCTTAGCTGGGTTGTTGTTAAGGAACTTAACTTAAGTTACTCAACTAAGGAGACCCTATTACTTCCTACATACACCAAATATGGTAACTTAACTTAAGTTCCTTAACAGCAACCCAATTAAGCCCAAAACTCTTTCCACCAGGCTTCGATCGAAGAGCGGATCGAGGAAGGCTAGCGACAAGGAAAGCTGCTGAATTTTTTTGATTTAGGGTTTAGGGTAGGACAGGGATTCTAAGGGAGTTGCAAGGTAAGGCCTGATGCAGGGATTACCTCGTGCCAGGTCCCCAGCGCTCAAGCCGGAAACAAAAAATGGAGACTGTTTCATGATATGCCAACATTCCTCCGGAGAACGTCCAGAATCTGGGTTATTGTTGGAAAGAGTATTCGATCTTCGTTGCACTACCGCAGAACCTAACGAGTATAAAGTAATTCAAGACAGAAGTAGGTATCATGAAGCATATCACTACAACTCCCCAGGCCAAGCAGGGACGAGCTAAAAGCTCTCAAGCTGCCTGTGCCGTCGCCTACCAGCTATTTCTCACGGGGATCTTTTTTTGAAGAGGTGATTCCCAAAGAGCCCAGTACCCTAAATGAAACTAGGATCCCTAGAGTGATTTGCAGTACATGCCTTAGTAAAGGGGTATTGGCCTGAACTCCCTGGGTAGTTCTGATTCCTGTGATATGGGTTATGAACTCTCAAGTTGCACAATTACTGATGATCAATTGCCTCAGGTTTTTGGTTGAAGACGATTGAAACTAAAGCCTATGTGACAGGATTCTGAGAGCCATGCAAGGACACCAAAGAATTCTTGACTACACGAGCCAGAAGAGCCCAAACTCAGGACCCTACACAAATCTGCGAATACGAAATTACTACCCAAGCTCCAAGGATGTCCGTTTCAACTTGAATCTTTAAATTCTGTAGTAGTAAGACCTTCTGTTGCTATCCTACCCTCGAAGCCCAGAAGTCCTTCTTCCACCCTGAACCCGAACCTCTACCCCTTGTTCAGCTCCACTTTATTTTCCGTTATCCCAATATAACCCCAACATAATCCCCATATAACACTTAGTAGTTTCCATTTTCTTTTCCATTATCCCAATTTTACCCGTTGGGTAATGCCAACATTCAAGCTCTGGGAAGGACTTGCCCCCCAGGGAGGAGCTCCCCGAAGGCGATCGGGCCAATGGCGCCGAAGCGCGACTTGGCTGTTGCAGGGTTTTGGACGTAGTTCTTGTTATGGATACCACTGGGGTTTTGTGATGTTCCTACCTAACTAGGATTCCAGTTCAAACTTGTTGGTTTAGAGTTCTGGCCCCTGCTTATTCGTAATGGATCCCTGGTAGTGGTATCAGAATTGTAAGAATGGCAAGCGCCGGCACTTTACGAGTCTTAGTGCTTCGGGCTTTTGAAGATTTCTGCTCAGTCTTCGATCGCAAAATCTGCATACATGTGGAGAACGCCTAATGTTCGTTTTGACTAGGCAACCTGCGCGCTCAAAATCCTGATTATACAGTTGTATAAGCCGCAGACCACAAAATCCAATCCCAAACTTCAAGCCCTGAACTCCCAGTCTCATAGCCACTAAACCCTAAACGTGCAGAGCCCTCAATGATTACAATGATTATGACTGTCACTCTTACCCTCATGGCAATTACTATTGTTCCCATCAGTATTATTATTCCCTAGTATACCTTAACTATTGAGGGACCCTAAACCCTAGACCTTAAAGCCGAAACCCTACATCTATATGTGCCTGTATGTATGTATGTATGTATNNTGTATATATATATACACATATGCACGAGGCAGTATCCACGCTGGTACCATCAGTATTGTTAGGATTTCCATGCCAAGGGATGATGGTGGAGCCTGGCGGCTGGCAGAAGAGGAAAGCGGCGAGGATGAGATCTTGCAGGCCAGCCTGGCTGGGTGGGTACAGATCAGTGGTAAAGGGGCTTATGCTTCAATGGGAACCCCAAGACACGGGGACCCAAGAATGTAGTAGCAATATACTGGGGACGTACAGGTTCTAATTCGAACCCCCTGCTTCAAAGGAAGTTCCAAGCACCGCCGTTTCAGAGAAACTCCCCCAAGTCAAAGATCCCACGCCTGGGTCAGTACTTGTTATATTCTGTGTCCCAAAACTTTGTGGCTATAGTAGGCAAATGCGCTGCCACTAGAGAATAAATTATGGTGAACGCTATGTAAGGAGAATTATTGAAGCCTCCTGAAAACAGTTCGTAGCAGACATCGAAAGCCTTTGTCAAACTGTAAAATAGGAATATTGTTTTGATTGTGCTTTGCGCTAGATCAGTTTAGACTTTTGGACCTACTGCAGCCGGTGCCTGCGAGGTCCGGACCTCCAACGCAGGGCTTTCATCCTCTGCACAGGCCTGCCTTATCTTTCCTGTGGGCTGAGGGTCCGGAGGTCTGGGCTAGGTGTGAACTTCAACGTCTTGCTGGCTGCAGTGAAAGTTTATGTCTGGCAGACTGAGCATTGTGGTACTTCGGGTATTGGAGTCGCGGTCTCAGACAGTAATACTTTTCACGCGCTTGCCCTGATTCTAAGGCTGGGTAACACACTGGGGTAAGATTGCCAACCATATAGCTTCTTACTGAGCTGGTGCTTAGTAGGGAATACGAGAATAATCCTTACATAACCCCTAAATAACATGTTCCGTTATTACCCACTGACCCCCCCCCCCCCC